>PNEQ01117955.1:0-20678 GCA_003012365.1 Medauroidea extradentata
TTTATTTAGTGCAGTTATCCTTGTGCCAGCATGGCTGCATGAATATTTGGTAGGTTTTCCCGTTTCTTGCCGTCTCGAGCCCACGACGAAGAGAGAAGACTTGTGTATCTACCGCTGAACTGAGCCAGCTAGCCGAGCGAACCAATAAGCGAACCCCAGGGAGATTAGAGGTAGATAGGTATTAAGTGTGGCACCACACCAAGGAGAAACAGATTCAATAGTTTACATACTATTATCAATATATTTTGCCTATTCCAATTCTACAAGTTAAACTAATAAAATAAAATAAAATAATGGGTATTACTACTGAAAGTTATAACTCTACTTTCATAACTACAACCCAGCAGCTTCCCCACCTTATTCGCTGGTCAATATTCCTTCACCAATCAATAAGCATGTTGCTCTAACAATAGAATCCCACCCGCCTTTTCTTCCATCCTTTCTTTCCAATAGTTAACAAATTGAAGTTGAATAAAACAAAAGAGACAGAAAACAGCACAGCAGGATGCAAGTTTATTTTCTCATTTTACAAAAGTTTGCTGTATCACTTTACATGCCGCAGTCGGTTTTCACACATCCACACTAGCGGAGTGAAGTGCATGGAGAGGATGGAGGAAGGGGGGGGGGGAAGAAGCTGATACGCTATCCGCCTTCCGCATCAGCAGTGAAAATCCGACTGTAAACTGTGAATAAATTACGGATAAAAGTGGTGTAAGTGGCGCAGCCGGCCCAACTGGCGACTATTTGTGGCTTTCTTGCCTGAGAATATGGCACCGGTAAAAGACGCAACTTCACGCTTGCTAGTCCGTGCAGTTCTAGTAATGTAGGCCTCGTTTTAACTGATTTTAAAGATTGTTTTTCGATTTCCGTAAATGGAGGTTAGGGCAGGGAAGTTTCTCAGACTATTCTCCAATCTTTCAGGCCATTAAAATTTCCTGACCATATTTCCAGTTTTCCAGCCCTGTCGCCACCCTGTGATTCCACTGACTCGCTACTTTCTTTCACACCAGCAGAGCCTCTTGAGCATCACTTGTCTACTAGAATACCCAGACACAACTAGGCAAGGGTCTACTGCTGGAAGTTACAATCATGGCCTAATAATGGAAGTGATAATGACAAAGCAGAGTGTGACTAGTCCCCTGTGTTCTAGAGGCGAGGCATACCTATGTTATAGTGCGCAAGGTGACTCTGGAAAAAAGGAATGCCGTTAAATTCGGTCTCGCAGAATCATGGCACAACCACACACTGCACTGGCATGCAGTCTCACCAACACGACAATGCAAGACCTCCTCGGTTCAGCTAATCAGTTGCAACTTACACGTCATAAAACACAACCCTATTAAGTTCCCACTTAAGAAATTTTCCCCGTTAATAAGTTTGAATAGTTTTTACCACGTCTACAAATCCAATAGAAATTTGACCCTTTTAAGAAGTTTCAGTGTTTCAGTCCCTTCAAAAACTTTGTAACAGGGTTTTGTTTTAAGTGGACATGCACACAATCACTCACACGCCTCACAATGGATACAATCAATTGTGCATGCTGAGTCCGTTGCTGACTACCAGCACAATTAGTTCAAAATACTAGTCTGAAGAAAATTTCCACTGTGTACAGTAAAGTAAGCATGACAGTCACGTACACACACACATGTTGAGGCACCCAGTTGCCTCACATTGCCAGAGACAGAGAAGAAAGAGAGATGGCCAGAACATACGCACATACACTACTACATCTATGTACATTTATTGCAGAACTTATTGCACCAATAATAGCTCGCTGTGTCCAGGTCGAGCTGTGCTATATACAGTATTGTAGGGAAACTGTAACTACACACTGCACTACTAGTCAAGTGAAATGCAAGGAACACTTTATATACAGCATATTATCTCTATAAAATAAATACTTTGAGGACTTGAAACATTTGTGACGACATGGAATTGAGTTAACAAAGTAAAAATTACGTTAGAGTGTTAAAAGTACATTATTTTTTAAAATGTTAAAAGCAACATTTATACATAAAATACTGAAATAATAGGTGGCAGAACTCAGGGAATACAGAATTGTTATGTTCATAATGTAAAAAATTGAGAGTTAGGCTGCAGGAAGATACACGTGGACTCTGTTTTAACATTTTCCAGGGCATGTAAACAATTCCTTAAACCCCAATAATTTTACATTGACACGGTGGTGTCAAAAAAAAAAAAGTAGCTAACTTTAGTTTCTACAGATAGTTTAAACAGATGTGCAGCCATAAACTATATCAGTTCTATTGGCCATGACAGAGTGCAGTCTCCAAAATGTTGCAATTAGTTTTGTCACAAGAACATTGTGTTAGTCTGTTTTGTTTTACTGCCCACTTTGTATTATTTGATTCGTTCGCTTTCTTCAAGGTGTGTGTCTTTGTTCTGTGTCACCTACAAGAGGCTATTTTGTCATTTGTTTTTCGTTCCGTTTGTCGCTGCAATATTTTTTGTCTGTTGTATCGCACTTATTGAAGGAATTCCTTTTGTGTAATAACCTGAATTATTTTTTCTGTTTTTTTTTTTGGTGCCTCGGTGCGCGTTAGGGTTGATTTATTTTCTTGTTTAGTTGACTGAAACTCACGGACTGAATTCCTCGTGGAACTGCATGTGTTTACTTGTCTGTCTCTGTATATTCTCTAGTTTCCTGCGACACATCATTTGTTGCTATGACGTACGTCCGAAACACTTTCTTTGCTTGTAAAGGGACTGGTAACAAACTCTTAATGTAAGAGTGGCCACCCCACTCAACTACTGTCGATTCACCTTCAGCATCACCAATAATTTGACTGTAAGGCAGGGTGATGTTTTTCCATTAAGTGAAGCTTACAGGTGTTACTAGTATACCTAAACAACGTAGTACATTTCTGTGCGTTGTGTAGTCTGAATCATTGAAACATTCCTGAAACTGAGCAAGAGAGTTCATGCATGTAAGCAGCTAAAATATGGCCTTGCAATATTGTCAGAAATGCTGCAGTTCTGTTCCTGGGAAACTGCAACCAAGAGGTTAGAGTATAGTAGACAAATCACAACACGTACAACTTATTCAGCATCACATGACAGTGCAGTATTTATAGCCTATCAAGTGCCAGTCACGTTGCAGCACTGCACCACTGCCAGTTACTACGGTTGTAACTTGAGATAGTCACTGTACCAGCAAGTGGAATATTACATAAACAAATATAGCTATTGCTTCATTGATTATCACGCAGCACGTCAACCACTTTGAATATATGCCCTTACAAACTGAAACAAATATAGCCCTCACAGTACGAAAATAGCCTAAAACTCAATCTATTGGGCAACATCAAAACCAGTGAAAACATTTGAACTGCTACAGGTATCCTGTAAATTATAGACAGTCAGTATGTTTCAAACTGACTTGGATGTTTTCTAGTGACATGATGTCGTACACAAATTAATACAGTATCTCTCTTTAGCTACGTATGTACTTTAGTATGACGTGTGTTGCAGCCGAGGCAGCACACATAACTACCAGTTACATTTTATGACTTCATTTTTAGAGCTATATCAGTATAAAATTTTAACTTTTTGGAAAAGACTTTGGTTTGCACGGAAAACCAATTAAATAAACAGACAGAGAGTTGGCGTACTCACAGGCTGGTACTTCTTGAAAGACACATATGAAAGGACAACGTTGTTGCGCAAGTGCACGACGTTTCTACGGCTTAGACTAGAGTTGAGGCACACTAAGTAATGGAAGAAATTACACATAAAATTATTGCACAGTACTTTTAGAAAGCTATATCATGGAAACGAGAATAAGCATTTTACAGTGCCTGCTGATAGATTGCCGACTATTATCAAAACTAATTACAGTATTTATATTTTGCAATTTAAAATTATTTTACTACAAATTTTGAAATTTCTTTACAAAGTATATTTCCAGTATTAGGTACCACTTTTTTAAAAATAGTAAACTGTTTACACTTTGCTAAAAACCATAGAGTTTTGACTGATTCTGTTAAATTTTGAATGAATTTAGATGTGTGACAGTTTAGTATTAACATGCATTCTGGGATGTATTTGTATTTTGTTTTTATCACTGTTTGCCATATAATGTATCTTCTGCATATAACACTAGGATGCAGATATCAGGTTTCATGATGCAATAGACCAACAATATGTGGCCACATGTTTACATCAGTAAACACAGCCATTGCATTCATCCAATTATGTTCATTTTGCAGCAATTTTTAAACAGATTAAACATATTTATAGTTTACTTAAGTATTACTATTCTGCATTGGTATAGGCAAGATTATGGTATACGATGAACAGCAATAACACGAAAATGCACGTTAACCCTCTTAATATCAAGAGCAGAAATATCAGCCCTGTACTTTCTTGAAATATAATTTACAGGTTTTTTTTTTAATAAATATATCTAGAAAAAATATATGTATGCAATTGCAATGGATTAAGGGAACCTTTAATTGTAAGTATAATTTTTTCCAACTTGATTACTTTGGTATTAAGTTATTTAAATTTCTAACAAATAATTTGAAATTTCTGAAAGATATGATGGCATTTTTCATACATGTACTCAAAGTTGGCACCAAAAGGGTTAATACACCACCATAAAAGTACTTTAATTTTTTTGTAAAAAAAAAAAGTCCTAAATATTATTACTGTGCAGTAGAACGCTGTTATAATATTCTTGCACGACATATTTCATACAGATTAATGGTTTCATTTCCTGCCACTAACAAAACAGGTATTTTATCATTTCCTGAACATTACTTTTGTCTCTGGTATTAACCATAACTTATGCAAAATTGTTCTTAACAGCAATACTTAGGGCCGGTTTCACAATGTCTGTTTAAAGTTTTGGTTAAATATATACAAAAGTTTTAATTACTGGTTAAAACAATAGCGTTCTGAAACCACTTATTACGTTTAATAACGTTATTACTTATTATTAGCTAAGCGCTGGCTAATGTAAATTTGGCAACCATGCAGTGACGTTTCACGCTGTAATTGGGCGTTGAATCTTTTTTTTTTTTAAGTCACATTTAACATTAGCTTGTAAACAATGGATGAAAAGAGGTAGATGTGCACATCCCGGTAGTGTTATTACTTCTGAAAACGAACTTTTAATTACCCTAGTTGAAAAATGTTATCATATTAAGGAGTTAAAAAAAAAACACACAGTGACGTGGAAACAGAAAGAGGAATATTGGAAAACAGTTGCATCTGAGTTCAACAGTCTTTCGGATGTGTGTTCATGTATCAAAAAAATTTTAAAAGCGAAGGACAAAAAAGTATAAAAGATCTACACGAAAAAAAGTAGCAAAGAGCATATGCAAGTCTTCAAGGCACGATGTGGATTGCCACAGAAAATAACTTCAACAGATTTGTACGAGAAAGTCAAAACTTGTAATAAACATGGACCAAATCAAGCACACTTGTAGTGAAACTTCTGTTTTGTTTCATTCTTAATGGTTTTGTTCTGCAGGTTCTGATTATATTTCTGTAAAATTACTGCAGAAGACGTCTTCTATGTTCATATTATTTATATTCAGTGAGTATAAATGCTCATGAATGAAGACAAATGGTATTAATTGAAGATATCTTGTCAGTAATAACAATCATTGTTTCAAATTTTGAGGTGCTGAAAATTACTGCTTTTTGTTGTGTGAATCGCTGAATAAAACATGTTTGGTTGTAATTTGTGTTGTATTTAATTTTCTACTTGTTCTAGCAAAAAATCTATGCATTTTGCACATTTATTTACAATAACTAATTAGGCCTTTTTTTGGCAACGTAACCAAAACTTAATCTCTTCCTCTCAACATTTAAAACAATAATAGACAGAATAGCAACATACGTTTAATAAGTTAAATAGTTATCAATGTATAAACATCAAATACGTTTATAGCAAAAGTAGGAAAGTTAATACTTTTGTGTAAATGAAATGTCTCTTTAAAAATAAAATTGTCTGTATCAGCACGAAATTCTTTGGTTTAGAAATACCAATATTGAGTTGAGTGAGTAACCTCACCTTCAATTAATTTTTCTGACTTTGCAACACATAATCATGTTTTCATCACAAGGTTTGGGTTTTACTTCTTAAAAACATGATCTGCCATATTGTTAAATGTTCTGATTAACTCAGTAACAATAACTTCTTCTTGTGTTTAACTTAACCATTGGTTACCAGTTAAGCGTAGTTTTAAGTTAACCATGATTCGAGAAACACAAAACACTGCTAACCACCACTTAAGCATGATCCGCTAGACGTCAGCAAACTACAGTACTTAGTTGGCTTCCTCCAGTGACGAGTAGGCAAGGACATTAAAATGGCGTGTGGTAAATGGGCGACGGCAAAATTGATCATAGGTGTGGTTATTGAAGGTCGATGCCCTGTGACTCTGGATTTTGTTATCTATTGGCTGGCTAGTTCAGTTCCCATCACCTTAATATTGCGTTATTGTTGGACTGAGGTAAAGCTTTCACTACTCCGGTAGTACAGCTGGAGTTGAAGCTGTATGGTACACTGTAAGAACTTGTATATCTTCAGTTTTAATATTTCGTTACAGTAATATTAGTGATGGTGATCCTGATGATGATAACAAACCTGAAAAAAGATAAGTGGGAAAGTTACTCATAAGTACAATGTGTTACATTTTTTAATGATTTAAGTATGACGGATGGTTCTCATGGCAAATAAACTGGACTGCCCTTTAATCTACAGACTAATTGACCATACACACACACACTTGTGACATTGAAATGTTATCCAACTCTGATAAAATTGATTCCTGCATATTAGATTTTCTAACGTACCATAACCTCCAGCAAATCAGTAGGTCTATGGGATTTCCGGAAACCACTGAATTTTCAAACGGCTTCATATACAGAGAACTCAAACTGTTGAGAAACTGTAAAAAATGTAATGTATGTTAGCAAACATCTCTCTGTGTGAAACACACACTAGGCAGCGAAAAGTCGTGACCGCGCAAAATGTGTGTTGTCCTTCGGTGTGTTATATGTTCCTCTACGTGCAGTACAGCTCTGTAAGTACTCGTACACTCCTATCTACATTTTATAGTAATTAGTAGCCTAGCTGCCTTTTCCCGCCTTTACATATTTTCGTTGTAAAATGCTGGTAATTATTAGTAAGACAGAGTGGCTGAATGCAGTCAGAATAATACAGCTATCACAGTAACACAGGCAGATGCAATGTGCCCTTCTTACGTACCATACTTGTCTTGTCCCTGTCTAAGATGGCCGAGACACAGTCACAATATTGCAGCTTCTCTTTCTGCCTATTGCTACTTGCTAGTGAAAGAAACTACCGTAAACGTTGACGTATTAGGTGAACATCTATTTTTTCATAAGAAACTCGACAAACTTATTTTCTAAAGAATAACTGCACTGCCTTTGTGCTAAAGCATATTAAGTACTTGTGTTCTCTTCAATAATAGCACATACAGATGTTATGTGTGCTTCTATGTCTCTCAAAACAGATAATTTAAAAACAGACATCTTTAACAATTCCACAGTGCATCACTCTTGTTATTTTTAACCGTTATCCACCTAGCGAGGTGGTGCAACTGTACCATGTTGGACTCAAACTTTTCACGACCCGGGTTCGATCCCTGGCTCCGGCCACCTTGATTTAGATATTCCATGGTTTTCTACAATCACTTCAGGCTAATGCTGTGGAGGTTTGTTAATAAAGGAACAGGGTCGATTCCTCTCCCAGTTTGTCAAGCTGTGTGTCACCATCACTATTGACCTTGCTATTCTCGAGATGCACAGCCCATTTGCCTTCAGTCCATGATAGGCAGTTTCCTTCACACTGCTGCCAAAAACTCAAAACTTTCTTAATGGAAAGCTCTGAAAAAATTCAAGACTCCAAGCATCCATACAGTGTACCATTCTATGTATGGGTTTTGCAAAATAATGCATAGTTTGTTCACAACAAATTATTTTGCTTCATTTTGCCTTACTTTCATAACAAAAATTTGCGATACTTTCATTGCAGAAATCTAAAAAATTGTGAGGTCTATTGGTATCAAAAAAATTAGGTACAAATTATGACATATTTGTGACAATTATATGCAGGGAATCTTTGGTATGAACACTATCTTGCATTTAAAAAAAATATTTTCAAAATAACTGTTAAACTACAGGACATAGCCTTAACTGTTATCCAGTCATACATGTCAATTCATGACACTTGCCCGGCTGTTGGGAAATACTGATTAGTATGGCACATTCCGTTTCTGCTGAAAAGTACCGAGCTCACTTCAGGCCTGTCAGTGTTCATCAGAATTAATGAAACCATATTAGTAATGTGTAACTATTTAGCCTTCTTCAGTAATTTGCTAGTTTCAGAACGACTGGCAGTGACAGATATGTACATGACAGCTACGACCTAAACATAACCTTCAATTAGAAGTGCTTGCATCAAAGATTTTAACACCTATAAATGAGCATTAAAAGGTTGGGGAGAAAACAGAACATTTATTTACATACATAGTTCCTGAAAGTAATTTATATTTCTCTCTACGAGCAGTAAGTCACCATACCAAATTTTAAGTTTCCAAACAGCTGTTCTACAGAAGCAGACATCCGTTTACTTAAATATATATTTTTCAAACACATTTGTTGATGCTGGGGAAGAAAGGGGGAGGTGAAAGGGAACAAATTCAACTAATGTTTAAATTATTTATTCCATCCTCAAGTAGATACACTCTGGTGTAGCACCATGAACTGAATTTCTAAATAAACGTCTATTAAATGACAGATGTATTGAATCTTGCACCGTCTGTTTTTACTGGCACAACACGTCAACGAGAGCTCCAGCAAACTCAATGGCCACCAGTGGTCGTCAGTAGAAACAGACCCGTGACTGACATAACTGGCCGGCCCTTTTCAGCAGTAAGGGAATGCACCAGTAAAATAGCCTCATGCAGTGCCTTCACTCCGCTCAACTACGCTAGTTCGGCAAAAAGAAGGGGAAATAAAACTGGCCTGTAGAATGAGAATGACTAAGAGTGACGTGAAGATTTGTTGTCAATTTTTTTAAGCAATATTTTAAGTATGTTGTGGTTTTATACTAACGCAATCCACCACAAAATTATATTTTAAGTTGTTTTTCTATCATGCGAGCCAATCTCTGATACAAGAATCTAGAAATTTGTATTTGTGGCTTACCGTCCTTTTATTTTGCAGATGAATACAAATCACTGACTACGCAACTGCACCGGCTGATTGTGAATGTATGCGTCCGTGGACATTAGCGAATCTCGCCAGATAACACACTACTGTCAAATCTCTTGTAATGAGAGACTAATGCTGCACACTATACAACACAAAATACTTTAAAATCAGATTGCTTCGAACATACCACAGATTTTGTAGCACCTTGAATTCTTGGTGGACAGAGGGTACTTTACTGTATAATAATTTTTTTCTTAATGCCCCCAAAAACATTGTAACAGGGTTCAACTGTGTTATAATTTTATTGTTTATAGTTATTGATTGATGGAAATACATACTTTCTAGAAACTTTTAAATTTTCACTAGAATAACAGAAAATCCTAAAAGATTATTTATTTATTTGTTTAGGACACTGTTTCTTAACCTTGCTTTGTAATTTGCTTATTCTCAATTCTACAGGTTTATAATGTTATAGATTACCATTTTATGTAATACTTGTTTAAATTTGTATTTTTGAACTACTCATACTGCTTACAAAATTTAAACAATAACACAGAACTGAAAAATTTTGAAAATGAAATTAACCAAGAATAAAACCATAAAATCTTGCCAGTATGCACTTGTCACCCCAGAAATCGTACACACATGGTATGTATAGCTTGTCGAAGCAGTTACCTAGATTAGGAAAACTCAAGGTCACGTACAAGTAAACTTACTGGAGAGTCAACATGTCTAACTACAGTAACTTATCTGCCTACGTGGGAAGAGATGAGAGCTACTTTAGATAAACTTCCACAGCTGTAGACGGTGAGAAGGATATGCACAGAATATCGATACTTCTCATTTAAAGAAAGAGGTTGATAGGAATAATGTAAATGTTCCCCACAATTTAATGGCCCTTATCAATGTGCAGTAAAGTAAACCCCTTGTAATATAACGTAAACTTTTATTGCAGGTACCAGAACTAAGGGCAAGACAGCATATACATACATTCTTATCATTTGGTCCCTAACATTGTGAGCCATTATGTTCTACAATACACAGTGCAGAGTAACAACTGCCTACCACTTTAATGCTCCTCATCCTGTAGGCTAGCACAATTGCAAAATAAATAATTTTCTTGTTTTGGAATTTAATACACTCCTAGGCAACCTCCAATGCTCAACGTAAGCGAAACTCATTTGCCACAATTATTAATAACACTTGAAATAATAATAATAATAAAATCTTGCAACACTGCTTTCAGGCACCACAACAACACTTGTTACAGAACACATCGATAGCCTGACAAAATATAATTTCAGGATGATAATGAAAACTAATTCACCACTATAAAATGCTGATCACAAACTAAATGTGCACGTTCTGTGGTGTTGGAAACAAAAACTAAATAATCTCCCATCTTGCATTGAAAGAGTTAAATGGGTGCAGATGAGAGAGAATGAGATGTTCAGAAGAAGCAGCATCCATGCATTTCACTTTGTGCTTATCCTCACACCTACTACTGTACGTGTGTTTACCAGTATGACATATACAAAGCAAACAGATCTGTCCATCATACTACTGTTCGACGAGGAATTACCAGTATTCTAAAAAAAAATTAATTCACATTCATAAATTGCACTTTGCTTAGATGTACATTATTACTCGAGTGCTACAAAAATAACATTTCTTATCTGAGAAACTACAAGGACACTGAAGAGCACTAAATTCTCGTCGACAATTATCAAAGGATGGTAAAAACCGAAACTGTCAATATTCAAATCAACACACACAAACACACATATATATATCTTATTTAACAACATGATTATACTTAAACACACAGTTCAACATATGTCTAAAACTTATGTATTTCAATAATTTATAGTCATTTCATTTCATAAAATATTCACATAAAATACTAATATAAAAAATAAATTTTGTTACATTGTACTGATTACAAGTAATAATACATAATACAAGCTGTATGATTTACGCATACAGAATATAAAACAAAATCAGATAAATTAAAAGAAAAGAGGAAAATAATTACATAAAGCAGTCAGAAAGTAATAATAGTGAAGTAAAGCAGATGACAAAACGATTATGGATATAATACGACAATCCATTGTAAAAAATGACAATCTGCGAGCACATCAAACAAGCTCTAGTCCACGCACTTATGTACGACTACCGTTAATACAAATGGATGCACTTACATTTTTGCATCCGTTTTCAAAAAAAAAAAAAAATACTGGTACGGCCACAATCTAACATATGCACACAGAATTTGAACTAACTGCTTACGGAAAAAAACGTATTTTCGTAAAAAAACCAATCGATTTACGTGGCACAGCATCGCCTGGTTAGGAATATTTCCCCAGGTAATATCACACACTGCGAGTTGTCCTGGCACACAATCACAATCAAACAACCAATCCTGCAACAGGGGCAGAGCTTCCATCTCCGCGGCTACACTAACACACACACCCCAATGTGTAACCTCCAACAAGTCGTGGCCAGGACATCACAATCTCACTTCCAGGCATCAAGGACAGACCCTGAGCCCGGTGGCTAGCTGCTGGACGAGGCAGGAATGGTAGCGCTACTACTCCCGGCTACGGAGACTAACGATGCAGACAGTGGCAGGGTTGACGAGCCTGTGAAAAGAGAAACTCCTTTGAGAAGGCAGTTGAGGTTATATTGACACTTTATTTATTCTTCACAGAACACCTGTACTTTGTCATTTTATCTTCTTTGCGAACTGAACAGTTTGGAGGAATGGAAACAAGACTTTTGGGTTTGTGGTGTGTGATGTATGTAATGTGTGTCAGTCTGTGCATCTCTGTAAGAGAGAGTGAGTGAGAGAATGTGAATGTGTGTGAGTGCGATAGTGGGAGTGTGTGAGACATGATATTAAGTACTCCGTTTCATAAGAGACTTTTACTGTGGCAATAAAAATATGACTTGTTTTACTGCACTACTAACTACAGATTAATTTCATCGTAAAATTCAGATCCAGCAAAAAATTTATTCATAACGTGCTTAAACTAACAGTAAATTTTCAATTTGCAAAATTCATTTTTAAAATTATATATTAAGAAATGGATTTTTCAAACATTTCATTGCAATAATAAAGTTATTTTAATACGTAATTTTCACCTTAAAATACATGAGTAAATTATGCACCACTATTAAATGATTTAACAAAGTAAAAATTTAAAGTGTTTATGTACAGTGAAACTTCCCATAATGGACACCTCTGGTGAATACAAACCTGTCCATTGCTAATAGGAAACCCGCAACACAGTCCATCCCTCATAAGAATTCCGTATTTTGACGGCAGGTGCCACCAATATTTGTAACACATGCCAGAATGACATCGCGTTTAAAACAACCGGACGTGATTGTATGGCCGTATGGCCTGATGAAACAGTAGAGGCAGCCTCGAATGACAACCTGGTTAACTTCCATCGCCGGCGTTGAAAATAGTGAGTATTATGTATATGTGAAAAATAGTACACATTTTGTAGGAACAATAATACAAAATGGCTCCGTATTCAGCATTAGTTAGTGAAGTACTTTTCTATTCAAACTGTGTAATTTCTATAACTACATTATAAACAACAGCACCATTATCAGTCGAACTGTACTGGCAACCAAAACAAATGACGCTCATGTTGCGAGCGAGAACTGTGGCTTTTGGTGTGTTTGCGTTTGTATGTGATTCTTACAAGGTTTTATTTTAATATTCTGTGTGTATACTTAATACATTGCAATGTGGAGATAAAACAGCTTGACTTGGCACGTCTACAAAAAAAAAGTTGTTAAGAATAAGAAGCAGGTAATCCGCCCAAAGAAAAGTACTACAGGAAAAAAAAAATGTTACTTACCATTTATTTTAACAGAATGGGCAAACCCGGTTCTGGCTGTAGGTCTAATATTTAAACATGCTATTTTCCAGGCGCCCACTCAATACATTCTTTTTATACAAAAAAGTGAAAGTTTAATGTTTTTAAGCAAGTAAGTCATACCATTTACTATCAAGTCCACATGAAATTTTGTGCCTGTCAGCTGCAAAAAAGTAGGCCTACATTTTACCAAATAAGAAGGATGGAAGATTTAGGCCTGTGTATTTTCTGGACATTAAGTGTACTTGTTTAATCATTTGTATTACCAAAATGATTTACAGCTAATTTGGGCAAATAGGCCTGCCTACATTTGTTTATTATTACTTATGCTTTATGTTGATATAGTATTACTTCCATTTAGGTTGTGAGAGAGCAAATGTTTGCTATGTAGTCTACAGAAATGTTATGAATGGTACGACAATTATGATAACACTGATATTTTAGGACAATGGCGGGGAAGGCCGCTAGGCTACTAATTACAATTAAAACAGAAAGAGTTGTGCACAAGTACTCACAGGATGGTACTTGCAGATAGAAACACACACACATAGGATGAACACATTTCTCCGCGGACGCGCGGTCACAACGTTTCGCAAACTACATCTGCTTCACCTGGTGAGTGGAGGCGGAGAAATGTGTTCGTCCTATGTGTGTGTTTCTATCTGCAAGTACCATCCTGCGAGTACTTGTACACAACTCTTTCTGTTTTAATTGTAATTAACACTGATATTATATATTTGTTCTAATTTCAAAGGTTGGCCCCATCACAAAAGGTAAGTTTTTTTAGATAGACTACTATTTGAAAGAAAAAAATATATAAATAAATATAAATGTAAAACCGTAACATCTGTAGGGTAGACTATTCATTACACTAATATGAAATAATTTTCGACTAACATTGCCACCTAACATTAGTAATATTAATGTGCAGCTAGTATTGAAAACAAATTAACTACTTGTCCGAGATCTAAAAATAACCAAAAGAAAATCACAATACATTCTGGATTTTATTGCAATCATATACCTCAGCCGTTGACATGTTTTGACTGTAAGTTGAAAAGCACATGGTTGCGGAAGGATACACGTGTTTTATACATACCGTAGTTCTACTGTCTTAAGATCAGTCAAAAAATGGAATTCTTATATGGTATATACAGTAAGTAAAATTGGAATACAAATAAAAAAATGAACAGAACTCTGTCAAATCTACTACTTAGTAAATTATGTTCTATTTTGCACCTACACGACAAGTAATAAATACTTCTTGTTTTAAACTGTGAACATTTTAATTGAGCACAAGTATACAAATGAAAATCGAGCTACATCTTTCACTGCTGCTTTGCATTATAAAATACCAGCTAGTGACGTTTTCAATTTTTTTTGACTCATCGAGCTCGTCGCTGTTGCCAGCTACTTACTCTTCTCTTGTTGCAGCTACAAAGTCACTAACGTCTCTGGGTTGATCCTAGATTTATAGATCATTGTTCAATCGTAGCATAGTTCACTGCTAAAAGGCCAAAAGGATTTAAACAGTTTGGCAATCCCAGTTTTGTCATCGTCAAATGAGACAATACCTGTAACCTCTAGAAGCCCACTTTCTATAAACGGGTACACACTGTTTTTTGCATTTTTGTTGGCCTTACAAGACTGTGCCCAGGACACTAACTGTTCAAGCTAGTTCATCGGCAGATGATGAAACAATTTGTGGATAGAATGAAGTCCAATTGCAAGACAGTTTCGAAGGAGCGGCAGCAGTCATGTTGGACGAAATGAGGCATAGAACCTTTAACACCAGCAGAGCACTTAAAAGCTGTTTAACATGCCCTGAGCCAGTGGCTGGCAGGCAGAGGTCGTGTTTAGTGGAAGGAAAATTATTTTCACATGTGTCTACTTTCACATCTGGGTGGGAAACTTTGTTGTTCATGAACAACACTATGATTTTCTGGTCTCTTCATTCTGCTGTCGAAATTAATAAGTCTGTCAGTAGACGTTTATGTAGTCAACCAGGTACATTGAATTGAGCAGCATTCAATGCAGCGGCAGTTGAAGGCTAACACCCTTAAAACAACACGGCTCTTTTGTTTTCACAATAATAATGGGTTTATTGCAGCAACCCACCATGTTTACACACAGCAAAACAGTCAGTTTTCTTTTGAAATTTCCCATCCCCTGCATTTTTCACGCTACTGACACATCATACATCTGCTAGTGCACGTAAAAAAACCTCAACACATCACAGTCAAAGACGTTTATCATGACACCATCACATATATACCTTTCTAATCGACAACAACATTTTAATCCACAGTGCCCAATGAACCACAAAAAGGTTTGTATGAAATAATGTGTCACTTTCAAACCTTTTATAGCCAATTTACATAAGCCTTTCAGTCATCAGACACAACATACAACTACAGTACTCACTTAGCTATTTCTAAGGCCTTCTCCCATATTAAAGGCTCAGACAAATGTTTCTGATGACCCTAACTCTACAAAACCACACGTAAGTTTCTGTGTTTACAGTCAGTTCATTCATTTTCAGGACTACATGCTTGCCGGAACTGCTACTGTTCTCCATCCCTGATGTCAATACTTAGGGCCGTATCTATAGACCTCTTTCGAATGACAACCAACTGCTCACCAATGCTTTCTCTATGGGGATAGCAGTTGGTTGTCATTCGAAAGAGGTTTATAATATTGGCCCTCAGTATTCAGGATAAAGTTGTATTATTTTGACAGCAGCTGCAACCAATGTAACAGTCCTAAATATTGAGAAGGTCAAAACTCTTACATACATCTACTTGTAGTATTTCAGGATTGTATGATTGGTAAGACGACATATTGTCCATACCGTATAAGAATTCCATTATTTGACAGATCATAAAAAAGTAGGGCAATGTAAACAAAACATTATGTATCCTTCCACCACCATGTGCTTTCCAGCTGACAATTAAAACATGTCAACAGTAAAGGTATATTATGATTGCAATAACATTTAAAGTGTGTTGTGATTTTCTTGAGATTATTTTTTTAGATCTCAGACAAATAATTTATTTTCAATACTAGGCTAGTTGCACATTAATCTTATTGGGGTTAGGTGGGCAATGTTAATGGAATTATTTCAAATTACAGCAATGGATAGCCTACTCTACAGATATTAAGTTAATACAATCATTTAAAATTTAACTTTTTCTTGTATATTTTTCTAAATTTGATCAAAATTGTAACATTTAATGGTGTTACCAGAAATAAACAAACATCTACGGGCAACTTCTGTTTTCTACCTGACATCTAAATAGATTAAATAATAATAGATTATTTGGTTACTGCAAACT
The DNA here is from genome assembly GCA_003012365.1 of Medauroidea extradentata. NCBI lineage: Eukaryota > Metazoa > Arthropoda > Insecta > Phasmatodea > Phasmatidae > Medauroidea > Medauroidea extradentata. The sequence goes on from PNEQ01117955.1 coordinate 16,442, forward strand.
GAAGTTGCAAGAGCTTATTACAGTGCAAGCAAACATATTTAAACTTTAATAATAATTAAAATAGGCTAATTCATGCAAGAACTATTACAATTATTTTTCGTGTTGCCTTTAATTTTGTTCTATACTATCAGATCATAAAGCCGTATAGTTTGTTTCCAGTTGTAGACTATTAAACAAACTTACCTTTTGTGGTAGGCCTACCTTTGAAATATCAGTGTTAGCCTATTATAGTCATGTGACTATTGTAGGCTATATAGCAAAGATGTGTGCTCTCACAACCTGAACGGAAATAATAAATCAATAAAAAGCGTAAGTAATAAACAAACATGGGTAGGCCTAATTGCCCAGATCAGGTTTAAATATTTTGTTGATTAATTAACACATGCCATCAAACCAGTACACTTTAATGACCGGGAAATATATAGACGTACGTCTTCTGGCCGTTTCTTTTGGTAATATATAGGCCTAAATTTTTGCAGCTGACGGTAAGCACAAAATCTCACGTGGACTTTATATTAACCACTTACTTGCTTAAAACAAAAAAACACGGACATTTTCTTACAAAAATAATTTATTGAGCCGGCGCCTTGAAAAAGCATGTTTACATAGAAGACTACAACAAGAACCGTAGGTGTTTACCCACAAATTCTGTTAAAATTAAAGTTAGGTAATATTTTTAAACTTTTATGTAGCACTATTGTCTGGACGGACTACGTACTTATTTAGCGAATGTTTTTGTAGACATGCCAGCTGAAGTTCCTGTCTTCCGAAACACGTCTTAATATCCCGTTGTCGTTAGCGATTACAAGCCGGGGATTTTAATCCCTGAATTGCAATATATTACAATTACATACATGCACAAAAAATGAAAATAACACCGTACAAGAATCTCAAACGAACACGAACACACGAGAAGCTCAACCTGAAACACTCGCAACGCAAATGGCCGCTCTTTGTTTTGGTTGCCGGACGTCATAATATCCCATTGGCGATTACAGGCTGGGTTTTATAATCCACACATTACAATATATTACATAAATGCACAGAATAATAAAGTTAACACACTATAAGAATCTCAAACACACGCGAACGCGGTAAGGTTCCACACTCGCAAATGGCCGTCTTTTGTTTTGGTTACAGGTCGACTGATAATGGTGCGGTTGTTTGTAAATTAGTTATAAAATTGCGCGATTTGAATATAATAAAATAGTTAACTGACTAATGCTAGATACGAAGCCGTGTTTTCATATTACGTTTCCTCCAAAATGCGTACTTAATTTTCACGTATAATACACACTACTTTCAGAGTCGGCGATAGAAGGTAACCGATTTGTTGATCAGGGCTGCCACTACTACTTCATCAGGTCATACGGTCACATCCTGTTGTTTTAAATGGTTGCCACGTGTCTGGCACGTGTTAAAAATATTGGTAGCATCCGCTGTCAAAACACGGAATTCTTACATGGGATGGACAATAAAATACTACTGAATGTACCTATTACAGTAGAACCTCGATTTTACATTCCCCTGAATTACACTTTCCCCTTAACACCATTTTATCTGGTTCCCATTATTTTCCCTATATGTATTAACAATGTATTGTTTTCCTGCCATGTACACTTCAGTTGATACTTGCCTTCCCTGATTTACACTTATTTTTTTATGAAGCTATCAATATTTTCCCCTCAAATTACAAATTAAATGTTGATATTGTTTAAAAAGGATGAAATTTTAATAGAGAGAAAACTGTAGACTGTATTATGTATGTGTACAAAAACTTTAAAAACAGAAGGGGCAATTTAATCAATGCTAGTAGTACACACCACACCTTTTCTTAATCAATGCTCAGAAGAATTGGATGGTAAACAAAATTTTTTGTTAGAGGTTTATCAATTTACTATAAAAGACTTTTTGAGGTCACATATTTCATTTGTCCTGTAATTATGAATTAACTTTTAAAAAAATTTTAATTAATAGACGTTTTGTTACAGTTTTTGTTGTTTCCCTTCCATTTAAACTTTCCCTTCATTTACACCATTTTTCAATTCTCCTTAGAAAGTGTAATATAGGGGTTCTACTTATATAATGTAAACAGAATATGACAACTCATATATTACATTAATATTTTACAATTGTTTTTATAATATACTAAGTGCTTTAAGCTATCAACTTTGTATTTATACTGCTTTTTCAAGTTCATATTCATTGAAGAATGGCGCCATGTAGCCAACATGGTTGCCAAAGTTCACGCAATGCCGTCAGGTAACAGGACATGTTTTCCTTCGAGTTCAGCTCTCAGGGAGTATAGGAACATAAACAATACCACGTGGACTAGATACATTAGTTTATATAACCACTTGTGGTGCTTCAAATACTGTAATTAGTTTGTACCTGTATTCAGGGGCGTCTATTTGGGGCTACAGGGGGGGGGGGGGGGGCAAATGCCCCCCCCCCCCCCTGGATTTGGAATTCCATGTGTATAAATATATTGTTTGTATTTTTAAATTTAAATAATGCTAACTTAAGCACGCACATAAAACTGAAGTTTTATTATTAAAGCATCTAATTTATACATGCTTAATTAATAAAAAAGGTGCAACAAGGTCACTGTCACCGGAAAACAAAATCTTGCCCCCCCCCCCTCCCTAGAAAAACATGAAATGACGCCGCTGCCTGTATTAACTAAATATTTAAAAATGTTAAACATCATAAATTGAGCCTCAACATCAGATAATAACTCCATTAGGAACAACATAATGGAACTTTTTAACCACTGTTATTGAACTAGTTCTCGGGGCATATATGAAAGTAAACAAAACCATATGGAATTTGAGACAATGGTTTAAATAACTGCTTATATTTCAAGAACTATGATTTGTCTGGATCTCATTTACACATTTAAAAATGGTAAATACGATGTTATTCACGTGTCACTTTCCTAAGAGATTACATAACAGGACCTACTAAACTGCAGTCTAGCCAAACTTCTACAAACTCCGACATCATGACAATCCAAAGAGAAACTAGTACGATAAAAATAACATCTTGTTGCTTCTGATCCTACTTATTTATTCTGTGCCGCTGTTGTTCTGACTGTTCCCGTACACCGCATGGCTGTAGTTAACGAAAAGCGAAAAACGAAAATTAACAGTGTAACGACTATGCAGTGTCACCAGGACAATCTGCGTGTTTCGCAAAATATTTGTGAGAAAATACTGAGGGGCGAAATGGAATTGTGCTCGGTAGCCGAAAAGACTGCAAACATTTTATGAATCGGGCAAAATACACAGTTTATGTAATTATTTTATTGTATAAACCTGGGGAATTGGCTTAGGCAAGTTTATGCTACAATTTTTATTTTCATTATATTTCATTACCTCTTGTTTACTAACTTATAGTAAAATAATATTGCCAAATAATACAGAGTTATCATTAATATAAACAAATTTTTATTCCCATTGGAGTGGGACAAGAAATGAATTAATTACTTAAATGCTTCATAAAAATTTTGTTTATGCATTAAACCATGCAATATCAAGTTCTCAAGTAAAAGGAAGTCATTGTGGAGAAAAGACTATTTGATTTGTGGATATAAGCAGTGTTGCTGGTTTAGTAAATACATCTTACTCCCGACGCCATGTTGATGCCACTGTCTTATGTTTTTATGATGGCAGACTTCCAGGAATGCACCCATCAGCTCAATACAAAAACGTCACATGTACACAGGAAGTTGAAACAATCCGCCCACCGAAAATAGCACATTTTCACAAAATCACCAACAATAAATATAAATCACAGTCACAATGGAGAGGAAAAAAAAAAAAAAAAAAAAAAAAAAAAAAAAAAAAAAAAAAAAAAAAAAAAAAAAAAACTAATCCAAAGGGAGGGGACAAATCATCTTCACAGATTGGGTGAAATTCCCAGAAGGGGTGCTAAGGGACACAACTCTCACTACGCCATCTTGACCTGGGTGGACAGCAGTTATACGAGCTGTTTTCCACTTCAAGGGTGGCACATGTGAGTCTTTGAGGAGGACCTACTGTCCAACCTGGGTATTGGGAGCAGGCTTGGTCCACTTTGTCCTTTGCTGGAGAGTGTGCAAGTATTCCAGGCTCCATCTTCTCCAAATCTGCTGCTGGAACTGGGTGACTAACTGCCATCTATCCAGCCTATTCATGGGCACTTGGATGAGGTCATGATCAGGTATTGCCACAAGAGGTTCACCAATGAGAAAATG
>PNEQ01117967.1:0-44998 GCA_003012365.1 Medauroidea extradentata
GATTATACATTACATTTTCTTTGTCATTGAAATAAATTACATTTTTTACTACCAACACTATTTCGATTACATTATTGTGAGTTTCAGCTGTGGTATTGTGGAAGACTTGGTGCCTACATTCAAATAAAGTAATGATTATGTACAAGAACGCGTATATACATATATATATACATAAATAAGTAAAATAATCAATTACACAGTGAATATTCGCTAATTCAGATTTACAGTGTATTTCAGAATAGCCTTTAATAGTGCACTGTCGCAGGAAAGAACTGTCCAACTGTGTATTTTACATGTAATTATATCCACGAATAAATACTTCATTGTTTGTATTTTTCTTTTCAGATAATGAGATCTATCATCTTCACCATCAAAAAATGATCAGAAATTATGTGTTTTACGTACTATCATGGACATTACAAAAAGAATTTTAAATGTGCCACTTGAGTATAATGCTAATGTGTACTGAACAGTGCTAAGGTATTGTAATGTTGTTCATGTACAACATACTCTATTGTTTTTTTTTTTTTTTTACAAAATAAAGGGAACAAATTGTGTACTTTTTATTACTAATTACTCTGTGAATTTTTTCTTTTCAGAACTTTTTTTTTCGTATTATTTATATTATGGGCGAAAAAAGTTTTTAGTACAACGTAGAACCGTCTGTAACATGTTTTTATAAAAGTCAGGACTTTTGTGTTACTCATATTTTACTACTTTCATGCTTGTCTCTACTACAAGAAAAGTATAACCTGCAGTAGTGGTCCATACGATCTCAAGTACATACCTGATGACTAAAAATATTAATTTTAACATGTCATTATTTTTATTTTCAACCCATCTCTTGTTGGCTAGAAATTCATATGCGGTTTGCGAATGAAAGATATGTAATACAATATTTCTCTACAGAAAGTAATTCTGCTTGGTATTTTTTAATTGCTGTAGTTTCCTTTATATGCTATTGGAGGTATTGCAGCATGTAGAAAAACTGGGCAAGAATATGTAAGATAATTAATACTTGTGTGGTTAAGCGAAATTTGAAACCAGTCACGTAAATTTCATTGTATGGTTGGTTTATCGGCACTTTTTCAAACTTAAAATAGAAGGTATAATATAATATTATGGAAGAGAATTATAAAACATACGCCTATTTGAAAGTAATGAACATATGAACATCACTGCAACGTCTTTAGTAATATACTCTGCCAGTAGTACAGTGTGAATATAGGTGTTCCAGACTTTTATTATATATTAAAAGAATTGTATATGGTTTGCACTTAGGCAATAATTACTTCTTATGAAGCCACACATTTTTTGTCTGCTGTGAACATTTTTTTTTTCTTTGAGCTGCAAGCCCATTATTTAGTTAGCATTCTAATATGTGGTTTATTTTACTTTTTTTTTTATCATCACATAAGTTTGGCAATATGTAAATAAGAATTTTGCTCAACAATAACAGATTTTCTTTAATAATGAAGTCATTGTCATATTTGTCACAGTAATTCAAATTGCTTTCTGCTCAACAATAAAAACCAAGCGACAATAATAAATATGCAGGAGACTAAGGTATCTCTAGAAAAAAAAACTTTTTTTAGATAACCAATTGTTACTGTTAAACAATATACCTATGTTATTCTGTTTAGCGTACACATCTATAATATACAAAAATATATGGGTGGTATTATGCAATATCATGAAGATAATATGAAATCCTGCTAATGCAATTATTTTTTAAACAGAAGTTGAAAATATAGTTCGAACATTATATATTACAAAAATACATAAATTTAGTTTGTATGTAAATTCAATAACATTATCAAATTAAACTTGTTTGATTGGTTCAATATAATTTAAAACGTATTTTAAAATTTTTATAAAATGCACATGTGTATGTGTGGGCTATTCAAATCAAGGGTATATATGTGAATTCACCATTATTCACTATCCAGAAAATAATATAAAATCCTTTGAACACATTTTTCTTCCACAGATTATATATATATATATATATATATATATATATATATATATATATATATATATATATATATATATATATATATATATATATATATATACACACACGCACACACAGAACACACACACACACAACTGTTAAAGAAAAATTTATTCCCAGGATTTTATACTGTTTTCTGGATAGTAAATAATAGTGCATTCATATATGTACCCAAGGTTTGAATAGCCCGCCAAATAATGCTAGTCGAAGTAGTTTTTAGATTAACCGCTAGAATGCGCGATAGTTCTAGCAAATTGCCGCACCGATAGATGGCAGCACAGTCGCGGATTTTCGCGGATAAGTAAATTCGAGTGTCCCGTCTCTTATATATCATCTTTGCCATATGGCAGCCATCTTGTTTTAGTACCGTCTCGGGCGCAAGGCGCTGTTGTCACAAGCTATACTCGGTCATAGATATTAACATAATAGATGCCGATCTAGTGAAACCTTTTCGTCTATGGTTTTAGGGAAGAAAATTGAATAACAATTTTGATGGTAGAGGTCCGGCTGAGAAGATTCTTGAGGAAAGAAATGCCTCAGTTTGCTTTCTTCGAGGAATTCCTGGGGAAGAACTTCACACGACCTGGCGCTAATAATATTTCTGTTTTGAAAGTAGCGGAGTTTTCCAGACCAGAAGAATAGAAGAGGAATTCATGCCATTTCGTACCGTCTTCCCAGAATCATTTGTCAGGCTTGTCTTAGCCTGGTGTAACTTTTGCCGAGTACCAAGAGGAAGAGTTTGGCGACGTGGTAGTACAGCGTTTCCTCTGGTACTAATTCTTTCCTAATTTCGAGCTCTGGAGAGTTCGAAATACTGTCTTAACATCGCAGATTTCGACTGGTAAGCTGTCCCAGCCCTTTTCGACCGATAAGGAATATTTCAAGTTCATGATTTTTCTGCAACTTCGGCAGAGAACTGCTTAAATTTTTGATTTTCTTGGAGTAGTGCCAAACAGCCCGCGAAGAACCCTAGATTAAGGAGTCACTGGCAAATCCTAAATGTTATGAATAATTGCTACAATAAACTGCAGGAATATGGTAAATCGAAAACCAAATAACTAAAGAATGGAAAACAGCATTCTAAACTCACGGAACTCAGTGTCATTCTGAAAATTATTGTCAGAGAAATATATATATATTTTTTTTAGTCACAGTATAATACACTCAATTTTCGTTCTTCTGAAATATGCAATTGTCTAGTAAGAGTCTTAAATAATGGTATATTAATCTGATCAATTTTCCTTTTACATTACTAAGCTATATTCTCAATATTGTAGCGTCACAGAATGTCTTTGGTTGTACAGGGAAAAGAAACCCAATATTGACCAAATATTATTGATAATCCTATTGTTTTCGACCCCTAAATATTTTATTTAAATAGATTTGCTTCTTTTTTACTTACTGTTCTCTCAATTTTACTTAGATTGTTAAATTAATTCTATTTTTGCTAATGTACCATCTCAGGACTCATGGATTTAGTAAAATAATGGTAAACAATATCTTCCTAAGCTGAGGTTAGGTTAAGTGGAGATATTATACACTGCTGCACACACCTAGTTTTTGTATCGCTGCTCTGCACAAGTTGTTAAAATGTTTTATGTATAAAAAATCTGTACAAAAACATTGTAGAACTGTAGGTTATATTCGTTACAATCTAGGCAGTATATTTTAAGGTGTAGCTGTAGGGCACGGTAATAGTAAGTTCCAGTGCTTGTGATGGCTTTGAGAGTATTATCTTGTATTACTTGTCTGAACTGCGGTTTATTTTCATACATTGGGAAAGTGTGTATAGTAGTGCAGGTAAATACGCATTTCTTGACCATTGCTATGTAGTTGATCACTAGGTTAGGCGGGGTGTTTAATTTTGGACGCCGACGCCCACTCTCGTGGCAGTGGCGATGTGAAGACGGAAACTCATAAGCAGTACCGAGGTGTCGGGCGTCGCGCTTCGCGCCGGAGATCACACATTCAGGCAGAGAACGGGCGACTGTTTAAATGTTAAGCTTATTTTTTTACACTATATTAAACATGATTTTTACCAAGAGGGATATTGGTTCGAACCTCCGTGGGCCCATCAGAAAAAAATGCACGCTACTTGTTCAGAATTTAAAAAGAAATTCTACAGTGTATGTGTTTTTCAAAGCCAAGCAACCGTTTGTAAAATATAGACTTGTAAAGTCACAAAGTTATAAGTTTCAATATTCTCCACTACAGATATTTAACTGGCTGTCCAGAACTGTGTGTCTCGAGTCGACACGTTCACACCCACCCGCACCTCCCCCCTCCCTAACTAAGCCTACCTGACACCTTACCGGCCGTAGGTGTAGTGTGATCAGTCTCTGTCTCTCTCTCTCTCTCTCTCTCTCTATCTCTCTCTCTCTATCTCTCTCTCTCTCTCTGTCTCTCTAGCACACGCTTCCGGCAGTCTCCACGCGAATAAAGTAAATGTATTTTAATTTGCTCGATCTGATTTAATTTTTTTTTAAATTATGATGTTATTGAAAATAATCAAATATACGAGTTTGTCTCTTTTAAAAATAATATTTTCGCAATTGTTAACCTTGACGAATTAAATTACGTAAAAAAATCGTGTTTTGGAAGCACCTTTGTAATTCATGGTGGTTAGAAATATGACGGTCTCTGATATTAATGTGCATGGTAAAAATGAATCATAGTTATGTTTAAATAGAAAAATACTAAAGACTCTTCTTACGTTTTTTGTTGTACTGTAATTAGTTTCATGAAAATTATGTTTTTGTCTGACTACGATATGTAGGGTAAAAAGGAGGGGTCGTGTATAATTAAGACGAGCAAAATAGAAATATCTGTTCTGTATATTAGTTATACATTGTTGGTTAATGTAAGTAGGTTTATATAATTTTTTACGTATGGAATCGTTAAGAATGGTTAGGGTGAGAGAGAGATTTTAGTTAGCGACCAACATCGAAGTCTTTAGCGCTAGAAGAATGGTTAGGTATTAGTCTGACTGTGAGATAAGAACTTGAAAGGAAATAAAGACGTATTAGAACTGTAATACATATGGAAGAAACTCTTAACTATATGAAATAATGAAATTGGATTCAAATTTTACATACTATGTACAAAAGCGAATGAAGAAAAGACCTGCAGCTTTACACGTAATCATTTCTACTCTCACTTATTAGTATAATGTATTTTACATACACGTTGCGCATCGTATAATATGATGTCTGTTAATGGTGAAAAATGATCGTCTATACTGGACGAGATCTTCCATCTTGAATGATAATAACTCTAACTACTGGAACCTTACCCTACGAAGAATGTTACATGCTACTGGCTGTACCGTAACCTTCTACAGATATGTCCTTCGGTAAGAGGCGAGATGTATTTTCAGAAAGTAAAACGTAGACGTAATTTAAGGTGAGAAAAATTTTGGTATCTTCGTTTGCATGACGAGACAAAATACAGAGTCAAGACACGAACTGAAAGGGTTGCTTTCCTTCATCTATCAAACGATATTTTTTTTTTGCTAGCAAAGAAATGTGAAATGTATATATGAATGCACTTTAATTTAAAACTTGAAATTTGGTAACAAACATGTTTGCAGGACTGGATATAAGATAAAAGGATAAAACTTATATTAATAACTGGAGCAAGTATATGAATAGCAGTAGTCGGGAGAGGTGATATTTCAATAGTGAAGAGGTAACATTACCTCCAGTGAAGATGGAAAATATTCGTGTGCGTTCTTACCGCAAGCATGTATTTATGGAAAAAATATCAGTATGTGTGCGTGACGCTGGATGACATTAAAGTATTATTCATAGTATGTACCAGTGAGAAAACTAGGATATCTGGATTGGGCAAAGCAACAACTAGAAACGGTATACGGGTTAGTATTTGATAAGGTCTCTTCTCTGTAGCTATAAGTCGTCATTTAAGGAAATTGTAACCGTTACGTGTTTACCTTTGTGAGAATCGACGTCAACACCATCTAGACACCAGTGCTTACAAGACATTTGCGTGTGGATACGCTGTATGGAAACTAGGAATAAGTAAACGTAATACAAACCAGTGTTGTACAGCATATTGATGTTAGAGCTGTAGACTGTATGCACGTATAGCATATAAGTACATGTCATGATATTCTTTCTGGAAAGTAACAAGATTCGTTGATGGAATAAACTTAGGAGAAAACTGAACCTACTACGAATTATGTGTTAATGGTGAAACCTTCATTAACTTCTGTTTCGTATGTGAACAGCTCGGAATATTTGTCAATGTTTTCAAGATACCCGTGTTGATTCTGTGACATGATTTACAGTACATGTTGATATGGTAAGGTAGGTGGTATGAGACGAAAAACATGTATGAATAAGGACTGTTTGGTTTATGGGTGTTAGAAGTGCGCGGGTGCGAGTTCATGAGTATTAATACGTCTATCAGTCAATTAAGAATGTGACGAGATGATTACGACGAACATGTTAAAAGTTAAGAAGCTAAAGGATCTATGGTTGTACATGTTACAGATATTTATAATAAAAATATAATTGTACTGAAGTGGTTGGCTTTCTGAGGTAGTCTGAAGACATAATATTGAAATGAACTCAGAAAGGGCTTAACGTTTATTTCATTATAGTATGAAAGAAAATTCGGTTCGATAACCTTGAGAAGAGTGGGAAAATCACTGAGTTAAGAAATAAAATTTATGGATGGAGTGCTATTTCAATAAACCGGTACCGTATTAAGTCACACATTGTAGGAAAGCGAACAGGACGAAGCACGTACCACTGTATGATATTTATTAAATTGTATGAATAATTGATGTTTGTGTCAGGTTATATGCAACGTAACTTACCTATGACCAAAACTCACTTCGGAAATAAAAATAAAACAATATACGTTTGGTATTTCCTGTAACTAGTGGGACTCGTAGCAGTGAATCAGAATTTTATCTACATCAGTGAATAAGTTATGATGGGATGTGTGCTCGTGTTGAACAACTTCGACTAGCACTGCGGTAGCTTGACCTCTGTTGGCGATATCTTCGCCGGAGATAACTACCGACATGACAATGACTATGACGGCGCATGGGACTTCCTTGTCAAAACTGGTAATATATGTGACTGGGTCAACGAAGCATGGATGATGCTTCTGTTACGAGGTCTTAGTTTGCATTGTGACGACACGAAGTTGATGAGAACACTAAACTAAGGTTTTTTTGTTGCTTAATCAAGCAATACATGGACATGACTGTGATAGTTTTAAAGTGAAGACTAAATATATTTTCAAGGTATGCAGTGTTTGATTTACAATAGTTGATTATATATTATATGTAAATAAAATGAAATGATTGGGGGAAAAAGAGTTTTTATTTAACCTGTGTGTTTGACGAGTATAACTATTACGATTTAAATACTTTTTTTCGTGTAAAAAGTAAAGATGGAGTAAAAAATAGTAATATATGAAACTGAAGTAGCTATTCTGGTATGGAAGCAGACCAGTGATATGAGATTGGATGATGGTATTTTCATGGCTGCGAGATGTCGTGTATATGTAACTGCTCGCTACGCATAGAGAAAGTCATATCCACGTATATTTACTGTAGAAGAGTGTAATGAACAGTTCGGACAGGCTCTGACAGGACTGTTGGAGAGTGCTGGTAGAGTTGTGAGGGGGTATTCGATGGTCGGTGCGAGGGCGTAAGGGTGGTGTGGTATGAATATGAAATTGTACGTCTGTTTCTTCGATGGGGTAGTGCACGCCATGTTTGAAAGTAGTCGAAGAGTCTTGCATATGTAACTGCCCTGAAAAATATGATATTTTCAACACGAATAATTGATTGTATCGGAAATTTAAATAAATGTAGCTAATTTGGTAGAAGTGTGAGTGTAGACGATGAAGTTCTGTAGGAAATAAAGTCCTTGTAGGTAAAATAAAATGTTTTATCAAAAAGTTTTTTAATAATTGATTGATTTTATTGTGTATCGATCGACTATAGCTAAGAAAGAAGTCATGTTTATGTAGTATTCATTAATGGTATTTAAATTCAGTTTTAAAATTATTATTACAATATTTAAAAAAACCGATAATTTTGTAATTGATGATCAATACATAGTCTCAATCGATGGTTGTTACTACTTACGGTCGATTAGCTATTATATGGAGACATAGATGACATGTTATTTTAGTGAGAATTATAAAGGAAATAATGTTTAGACGATGGGTAAGAAAGTGGTGGTAAAGGTTGGAGAGGGGGTGGAGGGGGTGTAATAGTTTGAGCGGGTTATAACATGAGTGTCGGTGAGAGGGGAAAGTAGTGGTAGGAGGGGGGGGAAATACATCACGTGACTAACAGCCAATTAAAATAAAGGATGGGTAGTGGTAGGGGAGGGGGGATAAGTTAATATATACATGTAAAAAGTGGTGGGGGGCGTCAGTGTGTCGATGGAGCTCGTCCGGGTAAGACTTGTCGGTAGTTGATTTAATTAAATAATTTTTATGTAAAAAGTATTTTATTAAATAGTTTTTTATTAAAAAGTTTTTAATTAAAATTATATTTATTAAATACGTGCGGGGTTATAATGGAATGCGAAATCGAAAAATGTTTGGAAGAAACACCAAGATGGCGGCCGGAAACAAGATGGTGGTCGAAAACAAGATGGAGGTAATATTTTTTTTCGGAATTTTTCGGAATTTTTTTGAAATTTTGAAATTTTTTATATTTTTTTTAATTTTCGAAATTTTGGAAAATTTTGGCAATATGATATTCAAGGTCACGGTTAATGGTCAAGGTCATCCAACATGGCGGCCGGGGCCATGACGTCACAACTGGGCGGGGGGCGCCTCACACCAACTCCTGCACCAGAAGGAAGCAAAACATACTACTAGCATCTTTGTTGATTTTCTTTTCCCTGTACCAATTCAACATCGTACACATGTCATTAAGCCTTTCCTCAGTTACAGGCCATGAAATTATAACATTTACCTTCAATCATTTGTGCCTTGTGTATTAACTGGTACAATTTTTCCTGCTCAGTTGACGTATTATTTCCCTGCAACTTCGGCTTTTATGATAACATTTGTTCTGAATTTGCCTTGGATTACGACTAACATCCTTCCTTCAGCTAGTGTTCTCTCATCGTCAGAGCTATTGATTTTGTTAAGTTACAACATTGAGAGGTTCACCACTATTGTCAGATCATAGTTCGGAAGCCAACCATTCATCCCAATGTTTACTGAAGAAAGAGGGATTGTGTTCTGGCTAGTATCCTATCTGTAGTTAACGGATATTATAAGGCATTGCTATGCCTCTGCTATAGTGCGTACGCGTTTCTTTTCAGTGGTTTATGTTCCGTTGACGCTCTGAAAACAGTAATATTCAGCTAACATAAAATATGTAGATGTTTGACTAGTTGTATTTTTGCAGTATGCGGTTCGCGTACAATTAGATATAATGAAACTTACGTATGCGAGAGTCCAATCTTTCAAATTTTGTACTGTCAGGTAAATTAAATTGATTCAACGAAACTGATATGTCAACTATATAATGCTGGCCCATGCATAACTAATGTCGGCACATTTTGTAATTTTGTTAAGCAAGCAACAGTTTTGTTGGATAACTCAAAATTCTTTGCCAAATACAAATGGACTAAGAGTTGCCTGTACCAATAATTATATATATATATATATATATATATATATATATTATATATATATATAAGGGACTCACTTCATGCAATGCGGTTAACATAATTTTTGTACATTTTTCTTTAGAATCTTTTAGAGCATATCGTGTTCATGAGAGTTTTCATGGAACACTACATATTCAGGGAATAGGTCATCGTGTACTACTTTCCTCTTGCAATTTTTTGTGTTTCACATAGGAAGGACAATACATCGTATTGAATTCGCATTTGAGATGACAAGAAACGCTCTTTGCGTATTTATCTCGCATTGATTTTTTATGAGAATGAAAAATAAAATGGTGGAATTTCTCAGCAGGTTTTGCTTGTTGAGTTTGGTTACGAAAAGTTTAAGCAAGAATTTACTAAATAAAAGAACACTTAGAAAAAGCATACCTAGTATTTTGTTTAGAAACTACATTTAATGTTCGTTACTTTGAGAGGCGGTGTTAAATAAATATAATTTTTTTATGGTAGTTTATATGTGTCTCATAGTTTGTTATAGTTTAAAAACCTGGATTACTCACTTGAATGTTGTCTGTATAAATAGCAAAAACGAGTATTGTTTAAACTTTTATTGCTAAATAGCGAATGTTTTCAAGGCGTCGTCATGAACTTAAAATATTTTTCAATTTGTATTGATATGCATAGTAAAAACAAGTTAAAGTAATAATTGTCTCTCCATTTCCTTACGTGGAATTTCATCATTTATATAACCAAATTGAAACCTGAATAATATTAATAATTTAACGAATCACCATTATAATGAGAGATCGTTAACCTGGAACCAAACTATAGTACTTTAATTTTTTTTTGCATGGTCACTGCGAGTCAAACTCTATAATTAAATGAATAATAATACTATCTTACCTTGCGCCTTCATTACAGAACACCAAAAGAATATAAATAAAGGTGAAATTGAAAATTTCAAACTAGATGAACATGTATGAGGGAAAAGTCATATATACAATTGTGGGAAAATGCTACTCCAATTATATTGGAAGCAAATATGACAGAAAGGAAAATGAAGGAATCGGCTTTTATTGTCAATAACAAGTCATAAGCCTACAAAGAATTGAACTGAAGAATGTTTAGATTTACGTAGTTAAAGAAACTAATTTAAGTAGAAACAAGTGATTGTTGCAGGATATATATCTCAACTAAAAGACAAATAAAACAATAGAGAGCGATTAGCTAATACCGCGACAAATAAATTCATTACAAGCTGCGCGACCAATCAGGAGGTAGATGAACTGTAACTAGCTGAGATATAATTAAGCGTGTTTATTATATAATACCCTTGTTTTCCGCACGTCACAGTCAGTCTGCTGGAGTTCCTCAGTCGGTACATATGACTGAAGACATGAACAGATCTCACTTCCCGAAGCGTCGCATCTGTCGTCGTCGAAGGAAATCTGCTATATTTATTCTGTATTTTCTTTGTTGTGTGCTCTGTGTTTACAGCCATCAGTGTCTCTTGTCATTTGTGTCGACATCGTTGTCCTCGTGTGTTTTTGTCGCCATTTTTCATGCACCTTATTTTGTTGTTTTATTTTACTGTACACGTTTTATTTTTTGTAGTCTTTCTCTATACAACGACAATCAGTTCCGGAATTAATATGAGTTGTAATTGTTCTATATTATTGTTTTTTGTGTCGTATTTCTGGATATGACTATATTTCTTTCCGGAATTGTAAATTTGTTTTACGTTTGTTGACAACTAGTACTGGCGCTTCTCTTTTTTTCTTTTGGTTTTATTGCGTTGCTTCTCTGTAACTCGGCAACCTTCGCTCGCAATAACGTATATCTACAAAGACGGTTCATGTAATAAACAATTGGGTTCTAAAATGTCTGCCAGATGTCAGGTACAGTACATAAATATTTGTTGTTTAAACATATAAACATTAACTGTTATGGTGCATCAGGACACGAAGTGAATAATATGACTCTCTAATCGCTTCTTGTTTGGTGGAGGGAAGGTTGAGAAATATTATCGGACAACAGTGGCCAACCCAAACGAAGGGGGGGGGGGGAGTCATGGGGGATTTATCCCCCGAAAATGTGTGAAAACTTTTTGAATACAGTAATTTTCTTGTAAGGCAATATCAACGTTTTACTTCAACAAGTTGAGCAATTTTAACTGTTAGGATTTAAAACTTTAATGATGTACTTGCCAAATCAACCAACAACACTTTGACAAGGAGGGTCCATGCAGTCCAAAAACCCCTCCCCTTCACCTTCTTTCACCGTGTGGAAATTGCTTGAATGGCATATTTTGCACACTGAAATACTGATATTATCGGAAGACATCCTCGGGCTACCACTTTATTGGAGGGAAGGGGATCAGTGTTAATCATAAAAATCCCATGTTCGTGACTCCCTTTCCCTCTCCAGTCACAAAATCCAGCATACGGCTGTGTCTAACACCCCCAGATAAATAATCCTGGATGCGTCCTTATCGGTTATAGTTTAAGCCACAGGAACCAGATGATAATATGAAGAGGCAGATAGCGACAACCTGGAGCTCTAGCAAAGGTAGGCCTACATGTTCTTATCGTACATTTGTAAATCAAAGGTAGGTAGGTCTCAAAGCTACCAAGACTGAACAAGACAGCAATAACATTTGTACAGCAATAACATTTGTACAGACCTTAGGTTAGCATTTGTAATAAATTATTGAACCACTTGCCAAAGTTCATAGTTTCCCTTGCAGACCTAAGTATTTGTGACAATTATTTTATTTCATATAAATGCAAAAATTAAAAATATGTAAATAAATAAAAAATTAATTTAAAAGATGAATTGTACGCAACACTGGACACCTTAGCCGAAAATCATGGTCGCCACCTGGGTATACTCAGTTTGTGTGTCAGAGACATGGAAGTGAAGAAGTGGTATTGGTGAAGGCTGGCGTATCACGTCTCCCCTTGCTTCTATGCGCAGGTCACTGAACTAGCGTTCTGTCTTCTCGCTGACATCTCACCTCTATGAGAAATTAAACAGTGACACCATAATTTTATGACGTAACATTAAATATAAAGTCATGTTGTAGACCCATATACCTTAAGATTCTGCGCCTAGATTTTCATACTCATAGAGAACCCCAAAATCACCCATTTTCACGATTTTTTCGGCAACCAAAAAAAATTGCTTTAATGTTATTGGAAGACCTGAAATGGGTTTTTGTAAAATGTTTTATGCTATTCTGAAGCAGATATATCTCGCGCCATTGAGTAGTTTTCTATTATAAGCCTCTTTGCCGTAGATCTGCGCATCGCTCTTCGGCTTGGACAGGTGACTTACTTAAAAATCTAGGAATCACCGTTTCTTCAACAAGGTAATAAAATATGACTAACTTGAATTGTTATGACAAGTTTTTAACGAGAATTTTGCAGAGATATAAACAATTGGTACAGGTAAACCGCAAATTCGAGATAAATTGTTTTCATTAATTTACCAGAGTAAAAATTAAAACCATTAGCCATTATTGAAAATAATATGATATAATACAGTATCTGCACTAAACAATAGAGAAATTTTTGTGCAAGAATTTTTTCGGAAGCAAGTGTAAATAATGTTATGAATTCGCTCTCAACTCAGAAAAATATAAATGTTCTTTTCTGTTTTACAGAAATAAATTTTTGAAATTCTTGTTCATTGTCTATATGTACTAATCGTATAATTTTCAATTCAATAATGTAGCTACGTTTAACACTGAATTTCATATTTGTCACTGGAACGCTGAATTACAGTGATTATGTGGGAAATTGTGGATTATACCTATATTGTAACATAAGCATATACATTGTTGCGAGTTTTGCCTGCATGACCCTGAACGCTCTTTTAAAGCTTGATTATTGTTCTGAAGTCTCTGATATACGAGGAACCGCCTTCCTCGTTCCTTTTTTCATTTTCTTGAACTAGGTTAATATAGAAAATAACTCTAGATAGCTAATTTTTTTAAATGATTTTAATTGTTTTATAAAATGCTTGAAGAGCGACATTATGTGCTGACACACATTTACATATTTACGCAACAAATTGTCACATACTGTTTTCATGTTTTCACTGGATGATGCCAAAGTAGACCTCGTTGAACAAAAAGTATTGTGTGTTACAGTTAATTTTAAATTCATAGTTCATTGCAACGCATTAATTCACAGTGAATGCATATTTGATTGAAATTCTATAGAACCTTAACGGCTTGTGTTTTCACGCAAGCATTTGGCTATAGCATACGATGTTGCACACTTCCCTTCAGCAGCTGCAAAAAAAGATATCATCCTAAAATTAATTTCAGGCATATAACAGCAAATATAACTTTACTTAAGAGTTACACACACTGGCCTATAACTTATAAGTTATACACAAAAATATTGCAATAAATTAAATTGTTTGAAATATTTTTTTATGTATTTACAATGTAACAGATTGATGAAGCTAGGTTTTTAACGTCCCGTGTTCAATAATAACGTTACATAATTCATTAAAGAGGCAAACTTAAAATTTATGTGTTAACTTATAGAGCGCCGATAATATTCCGTGAGCATTACTTTACAACTTCAGTTATTTAAATCTTCTCATGAAAATGTACACAGATCTTCTACACAAAATAAATAAAAACTAGTAATATTCAAATACCAAAAATAAATAATTTATGTTCTTAACAAAACGCAAACATTGTGCAAGTTAGAGTAATGAATGTGTATTAATTATTTAAATATATTTTTGGTATCATTCGTAATGTCATAACGGTGTTTTAGAAACTTATAAAAATTTCGTCAATTTATATTGTATTGAATCCGAGTTTTAACTGTAGTGGGACTGCTACGTAAGTTAAAATAAACGAATGATTAAATACGTAAATAAATAATATTTAACATTACTAGCAACTAAGTTAGCGACATTGACTTTTGATTCAGTTCGGCGCCCCGTTTTTCGTGCAAAGAATAAGGGAGTGGCGATTTCTCCTGATTACCTCAAATAGGTGTCACGGGTTTCTATTTACTATGCGTTTTTCGAATATTGTTATTTTAATCCTAAAATATATCAGATATCGTAAAACCTTTACATATCTGTGTTGAAAGTTGGTATTTATAAATGGCCTAATGTTTTCAAAACTAACATAAAAATTGCATTATTAAGGCTGATTGTAGACTTAATGATAATTTCATAATTTTCCGATAATATTTATTTTAGTTACCATTTAGTCCAGAACTTGTGGCATCAACATAATATGTATATTACTATTCACCGTGTTTATATTCAGACAAAATATGTAAGCTATTTATACAGGTTAAGTTAGGACGGAATGGGCTAGATTTATATAATGTAGTTAAAATATGTATTTTCAACATGTTCGTAACATTGTGGGAAAGATGCCACACTAATAAATCATTTTTAAATTCCTTCTTGAAATCAATTAAAAATGTAATATTTCATGGCTAAACACAGTTCATTGTTTTATTACTTAACATTAAATATGCATTGAGTTTATATTTTAAGAAATGTAGTTTTAAATTCATTTTTGGGGTAGCATTACACACACCATCTGTATTCCGTTTACCAAAGAAAAATGATTTTGTAAATGTAACTAACACCATCATCTTTAATTTCACCAGTTTATTTAAGAATCTGTGGGAAGACAATTTTTAAAATTTAAAAATGGAATATGTAAAGTACTTCTATTTCTTCTACATCGATACTTACATGACTCATGAAGTGCGAGTAGTTTAATTATTTACCAAATCACATAATGCACAATCATTATATTACTCCAACCATGTTTTTGTCAATTTTTAAAAGGAATCAGCACCGTGATTCGTGCGACATGTCATGTTCATGAAAGATTATTTGTACAGAAATGGAGCCGTGTATGGAAATGTTAAGGACAAGTGTGCCTGCCTAAAGTCACGACTAGTTATATCATAATTTGGAAACAGTATAATGAGGGAAGCGTCAAAATTTTGTACATTGATTACGTCGAGTAACTTATCCGTGTTCACAGACATTTATCTTGACCCTTGTAGGTTTATACAATTATACTGATTGTGACTA
The DNA here is from genome assembly GCA_003012365.1 of Medauroidea extradentata. Classification (NCBI taxonomy): domain Eukaryota; kingdom Metazoa; phylum Arthropoda; class Insecta; order Phasmatodea; family Phasmatidae; genus Medauroidea; species Medauroidea extradentata. The sequence goes on from PNEQ01117967.1 coordinate 15,742, forward strand.
AGGTTGGTACACATGCCAATGTCGTCTGTACTAGATAATCCATCTCAATATCAGTTCAGCCAAATATCTAGGTACTACAGCGCTATTTACAGAAACAGTCATTCTTATTATCAGCTACAATCTGATATCTTTTGACAGCAAACAAGAAATTCTAAGACTATAATTTCTCTCAACCACAACTTGAATATCTTTAAGATTCCTTGCAATATTTGTGTATTTATATGGGATTAGTAAATTTTTTTAATGATTTCTGTCAACTACAACTTTAATACTGTTTAGATTCTCTGTATTATTAGTTTATTTATGTGGGAGTTGGCATTATTTAAATGAACTTCATAAAGAATTTGCAGGCAATGTTGTCGTAATAGCATATATGTATTGCGAGCTATATTGCTAAGAATAATTGGGTCCAGAAATAGTTAGAGTTAAAAGGACTGTTTCGTCTGTTGATGACGAGCCAATATTTTCGTACAATCTTGTTCTTCACATACTCAGGACTTCTTACGCCTATGACTTCAATATTTTATACTTTTTTACACTGTGATACAAAATCTCACACAAAATAAACAAATATTTATCTGAAATTCAGTAATTTTGACAATTTTTTTAAACAGCAATTAAAGTCTTTAATTTGATAGGCGCAATACAATTGAAAATATTATCAAACACATAAATTTAAAAGATCGCATTTACAATTTTATGTCCATGTGGGTAAAACAACAGTGAAAAAAAAAAAAAAAAGAGTTTATATTGTGACTCTTATCACCAGGAGGCAGATTTATTTTTAGTATCAGTTTAGATTCCACGTGTACGTGTGTAAATATTTATTTTATAAGCAATGTGGGATATAACTGATGTTTCTGCATTCACAGTTTAAATTCAAAAGGGGGACAGACAAAATTTAAAATTTCACATACACATCCTGCATGTGTTTAGGGCGAAGGGGGTTGTAATTGCGTCATAACTCACATACCTATAGTTATATTCGTCGAAATTACGAAATTTATGTTCCTATAACGTTTTTACATTTCATTAATATATTTGGATTTAGTCACGAATCTTTACATGCACATTATGCAAAGAATTTGCAAGGAGAGCGCGTATTTATGACTCTAGAAGTACATATGTGATAATTACGTCATAAATAAATTATTTTTTTGAGACTAATGAATATATCGCAAGGTAACGCATTTTACTAGAGAACTCCAACTTTACACGTTCCTAAACACGCAAAATAAACATAAGACCAGAAATCCATGCATGGTCTGTGATCCCGTATGGAAAAATAAACATAAAAAAAATAATACACGTAGACGCGAACCTAAGGTGTCTAGGGTCAGAAGATGTATTATTCGTAGTTAATACAGGAAGTAGAAACACATATTGTGATTTGCTTATATGAAACCTAATTTCATGGTGAACTTGTGAAGGATATTTCCGTGATGTTAAGTCAAACTTTAAGTATGTTACAGAAGAACGAAAGTAACATGAGATGACAGTGGTGAGCCTGACATGTCTTAGTTGAACATTATAGTGAAGAAATGCGTCGGAAAATTAATTTATAACATTCTGTATTGTTTACATTAACTACGTAATAATTACATTCCACGGGATGAAATCGTTTTACAGGATATTTTGGATATGGCGGCCCCAGGAATGACACTGGCATGACAGTGTCGTTACAGGTTAACATTTTTGTAACGTCACTGGCAACGTTGTTATAACATCACAGGCAGCAAGAATTCTTGTCAGCGGTTTTGTTCATTACATACCAGTGTTACGTAGATAATACATTTGACGCATTTGACCTGACTTCATTCGATTAGGTCAAGTGAACGCGATAAAAATAAGCTGTTACAATATTAGAAGCGCCCTGTTCATAACTTTAAACTGAGATATTTCCGGTTCACCCCCTCGTGTATTGTTTGTTCCTTTTGTTCTTTTTCATTCTTCAAAACGTAAGTCATCATCATGCAGTTACGGTATAAGCGTTTTAATTTGTCACAGTATGTAGCATTTTTATACTATATTTATATTTCACTTAACGTACTCAAACATTCTACAGACGTTACGGTTTTATTAATTTACGTAAATGTATCTTGTAAATGACGATGTAGTTAATAAAACAATGAGGTAAACTAACAAGTAACTTGATTTGGCAGCTAATGTGTTAGGTGGCTCTCCGCTGTGGATGATTGTACAGTCCAGTATCACCTCGACTTACATAGTTACTGACTTACAGCTAGTAAAAATGTTCGTATTTCTAATTTCTATATTCAAAGTAATTTAAAAACACTGAAGTGAAAAAATGTTTCATTGCCACGGCTTTTGGTACAGTACTATTTCAATGTAGAGGCAAAATCCTAAATTAGTTCTATCAAACGAAGAAAATTGGCTAAAATATTTTGTTTCACTTACTTTTCTTCCCGCAGTAAATGATTTTACTTAAATGACGTTCACCAGCTGAGCTCAGCTTCCGTGTATAGTTTGCTGACATACTTTTATTTACTAAATCTTCCTGAAAAACGCCATCCTTTATCTGAAAGGCATACAGAAATTGCAATTAAATAAAATGATTTTTCAAACAAGATACATAGTTTATTTACAACGTTAAATGAAAAAAAAATATTTCTTTATCATTTTATTCTTACCATCCCGTTACCAATAAGGAGACATTCGTGGAAACACTGAAAAATAAACAGAGAGAAATATTAAAATTAATTTACTGATTGTAATTTGGTAAAAAATGTTCGTTATATCCGACAGACAAATGTTTAACGATCAACAGAAAATTTTGTTACATTACTTCTTTCATTATAGATACTAGTTCGAGGATGAAATCGATTGTACTATTCTGTTAGATGTGAAAACCTCACAAAAATAGGCACGTGTAAAGTTCATTTCAAGTTACTACATTAAGCTTGATGAAAACTATGCTGTAAAATTACAATGAAATTAGACTGCAAAATTAAAGGTTATTAGAAATTGTTGAACTTCCAAGCAAAATATTTATGTAATGATTTATAGCTTTGGAAAACTACTATAAATTGTGTATTATTAAACATATGAAACCATTTACTTACCATATAATTCTCATCGGGAGAAGCCCTCAATTTTTCTAATGACGTTGTAGATACTGCAATCATCGAGCAAAAGGAACTGTTATATCATTATAAAATATAAAGTACTGACAAGTTAGTATAGGCTATCCCATGATTTGATAGGATTCGATTCTTTTCCTGTTATTCAGAACAATCGGTAGAAATTAATTTTTGTTCGATTGACAAAATTATTTTTTAACAATATACTTTATTGAAGAAAAGTATACTAATTTGATTACAGTTAATTATTCATTGACTCGTGAAATATAACGAATTTTATTGAAGCCCTTCTTCAATGGCTGGAATCCCAAATATTCGACATGCCTTTCCTTTACTTCTAGTTACTATAAACAAATGAACTGTTAATTTATGCATACATTTCTCGTTAGAATATGATATATAGAACAGACTTTTCAAAACACTGAAATATGACAAAATATGTACTCCCTCTACTAAAACAAAATATTAGTATTTCACTCTCCACTAAAAATTATTGGAAGCACTGCGGTTTAACTGCAAGCTCGAATCTCTTTACGTATGTTAGTTCTACACAACGCAATAAATTAGAAACTAACCGTATAACTTTCAAAATGTTTACAGTTCGACCTTCTTGAAAACTCTAATAATTGTTGTATCAAAATCCTAAACAATAGAACTAGATTTCAGTATATCATTTAAAGTTTGCATAAATGATGAATATGTTAGGGCTAAAGTAGATTGTAGAACGTTTTCTTTACCGTTAAGAACCATTTATTATTACTTATATTTAACTTCTCGGTAAGTTTCTCGAATAAATTAAAACAACTGTAAACATTAGCATGAGAAGGAAACTAACTAGCTCATATCATGACTAGTCTTTATATAGTACGAAAATTACGGAATCCAGGAAACCAATAATCTGCAGGAAAAAATCCTAAGTATTGTTTAAGCTGATAAGGTGTCTATAGAAATATATCACGTGTTCCTATATAAGATACTAAATAGCATTTTTCACTTGCAGTGTTCAATAACGATATTACTGATGTAGGAATCACAACAGCACGACGGACGCGACGCGAACGCCACCCCGCGAACACCGGTACGCCAAGAACAAAATATGTTAGCCAATCAGCTCTATGGTTTATGTGACGTGAGTGTGTTTAAAATGGCGGACGCGATGCTAATTTTGAATAGGAATGAGTGAGCAAGTGAGAGATTTTGGTCAGAGCTTAACATCTAGGTCTTCAGCGCTGGTGAGGTGTGAAATGACGTGAGTATAGAGCGGCGCCGGAATGAAAATTTGGTTGAAACGGGAGATCCCCGAGAAAACGCGCCGACCAACGGCGTCGTCCGCCACTATTCCCACGTGCGAAAATCCGGGGAACGACCCCGCCGAGAATTGAACCCGAATCGTCTTGGTGGGAGGCGAGAGGTCTGGCGCCTCTACCACCGAACCTTACCCCCTCCCCCTTCCACTTCTGAATAGCAAGTAGGCTATATCAGTTTTATTCGCGTCGTTTGTTTTGAAATGTTGGTGAAACTGGTTAATTGGTAGAAAATTGCATTTATTTATTTTACGATAGATTTTATTTATTTTACAAGAGATTTTCGTTTACCTTTATAATCATATCTTAATCTTTTGAATCATGTGTATAATTGTGACTACTTTCACACATGTGAATGCCAGAAATGTGTTATAAATAAACGAAAAAAAATCATAAAATAATGTCAACTTTATTACTGTTGCACCAGAGGTTAGTACGTTTAGGGCAAAGAACTATTTACAAGTAATATTATTTTTAGAATTTGTCGTTGAGCAGCCAAACTAGTGTTCGCAATAACAGGAGTTGTTAGTTTCGCGCCCTTTCGCGTCGCGTCTGTCAAACGGTTGTAACTCCTGCATGAGGTTATAAAATCCCCAGACACTAATCAAGAACAGTCAGTAGTGTTTATAAACTAAGCATTCGTCATGCGCCAGTAATAAAATACGGCACAATTGTGAAGAGAGTGTCGTCGAAGTGTCTTAGAAAAATCTTGTACCGGAATCATGTTCCGCGCATTTTAACCAGCACATTACTTTCCTTCACTGTAGTCGTAATACAGCTCGTTTCTATTTACCCCACCTTTATTGGTTCACATTTTACCAAGTTTGTTTTTATACTCATTGTAGACTTGTTCTTGCGTTGCGTTTTATTTATGTAAGCCTTCTCACCTTACATTCACATGAATCATCAACACGACTAAGACTATCGAGGGTCTGAAAATTATTTTAAAACAAATCCGCAAGACTAATGAAGCACGATGAACACACATTCGCTTCGTTATCAGACAAATGGTACCCGTTAACATATTTAGAATTAACAATGTAGCAAAAATTAAAAAAATTAAAGGCAAAAAGAATATCTGTAAACTCCACGTATGTACCGCGATATGCGCGTCTAATGTTATATCCTTCAGGGACGCATATACAGGAACAAACTTACGAGAACGCTAATATGAGGAACCCTGGTCACTGTGTTACATTAAATGCACGTGAAGTCGTGAATTGAGACATTTGAATTTCGGTTATCATATGGTAAAGGCGAGATGTCGAGCGAACTGCTGGAATACTGAATCGTCGATAAAATCTGAACTAGTCATCATCATTCGATGAGGCTTTTTTGTCGAGTGGAAATATTAAGGGACATAAATTAATACAACACTGTGCGTTAGAATGCTTAACTTTCAAGTAAAAAATTAAAAAATGTTTTAAGAAAAACAATTTTACTATACGAAAACCTTTCGCGCAGAGGTTTACGGATGTTAAAATTATTTTCAGATCAATACGCGAGTATTTTTGGGATTCAGTTATTTTAAGGACCTGAATATTATCATACTAAAAACCATAACATTTTAAATTATATATCGCCAAGTGCTGTGTCTGTGTGTGTGAATTTATTTATTTATTTATTTATGTACAGGATGAGTCGTTATTTGTTGCTAACCAGGCAGGAGTGAATTCTTGAGGTCAAATAAATAGGGAAACAATACAACATCGGACCTATTGTGACGTATGACGGAGTTGTACGCCCTCAAAGGTGAAGATGGGAAGTGTGTAATTGAACAGTAATATCTTAGTCATATGCAATTAAGTAACGAAATTTCGCATACAGGCTACTGGTGTAGGACTAAACAGCAGCAAAAATTATGTTACAAAAAGAACATCCCTTCATACTTTAACTAGGGGTTGACAACCCCTTTATGTTAAGAACTTTTCAACACTTGGATGGAAGTGGTTGGGAAATACGTGTAGGTAATCAGCATGCAAACAGTAATAAAAAAGTTTGCCTAGAGAAAATCCGCTGATACGATCAGTTTCCACAGAAATTGCATGTGAACGTATGGGTTCCTGGAAGTTAAGCAGCTGTTAACAAAGTATGTATTACGATTTACGTTCAAATGTGTGGTACGTTAACTCTTCTAATATTAAACACACACACCATTAAAGTAAAACGGTTCAAGGTAGACTTTTAGCCTTAAATGTAACTTAATAGTTAACGAGTATTCATATTGGATAGCAAAAATTGTTAACTACTATTAACCGTTTCGGTGTATTTAATAAAACAATGCTGCACTGCTTGTGTGACACTGATGTGGAATTGTTTTCACATGCTTGATAGGTAACTAACATTTAGAAAATCTACTACATTAATGACCAGATAGATACAACTCTAGGGTTATAGGATAACGACGATATGTATAAGGTGTCGAAGAATCACTACTGTAATAAAATCTCGTAAATGAAATGAGATTGTATTGTAAGACCACTTCGGAACATAAAATTTAACTATAATTTTACAGCAGGGCTCTTCCAGTATCGATAAATCCGAACCGTCCGATATAATATTAGAAATATGTGCACTTAATGTAAAATTACTGGTATTATAACCGATATTTTTCCCTGAGCCTGAACCTGAGTATTCTAAGATAATAATGTCGTTTTCAGACATAGCTGGCTTAGTGCGCTATTTGTCTTATAGAAATAATCACCGTTTTAAAATAGTTTTCTATAACGTTTGTGGTGATTTTTAAATCATAATTAGAAACGTAATCACTATTGTTTACTAAACATGAAGCCATGAGTCACCATTTGCAATTACTGAATTTTAACTCTGTGTCAAAGCTTGCAGTGTGAAAATAACAATATTCAGTCAGCCATATCATACAGTAGTCAATCATTTAACATTACCTCAAAATTATTTAATTTTAGTGGTTTCACGTCTAACAAATAACACAGTGACGCATAAAAAACTTATGTAAGATGGTAAAGTTAATAACGTGGGATTATAAATGTGTGTCAGCAATTAAAAGATAATAAAGCTGAAAAAAAGTAACATAAAATTTTGTCGTCATTAGTAGAGCCAGTGACTTTTGGTGAAAATAATATTGCAACAACGTGTATCATTGCCTTAGGTGCCCATCTGGACTGCAGATCTACGTCATGGATATTGGCAATTGCACCGACCGGATATTTATTTCACTGGAATAATTTATTTAGCGAACTCCGGGAGGTCATTCCGTGTGAAAAATAAAGTAGGAAAGGTATAAGGTTCTTTATATATATATAACTTTTTTGTATTCGTGCGGAAATTTTTAGCATCTTACAAGGTGTGTATATATATATATATATATATATATATATATATATATATATATATATATATATATATATATACACACACACACTCACTTTAAATTAATGAATACTGTACATGTACACATTTATGTGGTATTGGAATGTTATAATTTTGTGACTGACAAGTATTTTCATGAGAAAAAAAACTGAAAATAATAAACGCGGCGGGAGACGCTGACCGGTGGCAACCTTTGTCTGCGAGCTGGCCTGTGATTGGCCAAGGTCAAGAAATTTTATGCGGGGTTTTCTGGCCAGTGCGGCCGTAGGTAGGCACTAAGGCACTCGGTAGGAGGCCACGGAGGCGACCGGATCTATGTCGTTAGCACACAGCACAGAGAGTGCTTCGCCTGACCAGTTGAGTCCGCACGACGGGGGTTGGTTCGGCAACTGCGCCTCTTGACGGCTGACGTCTTAGTAATCATTTTTAAATTACAAAAGCGGTATTTTTTTTTTTTTTTTTTTTTAGAAAGAAAACATCATTTGTGGTAAAGCGGGCGATATACGTACACTCGTAAACCGCCTCTGGGGCGCACCAAATTAATTTGCCGTGTTTTATGTTTTATTTATGAACATTAAGATTATCATTCAACTTTAATTTGACCTTTGAAATTACATGAACCAAGAACTAAAATAGTCTACCGGCGGGTAACAATATACTACGTATACTCGACAAAAAAGTACAATCGAATTATGATGAGAAGCTCAGATTTTATCAACGATTGAGCATGCCAGTTGTTCGCTCGACATCTTACCTATCCATACCCCTTATAGGGTATGCCTCATTTACGGAAAAATGGTTAATTTATTGAACTGATGGGATCGTTGTGGTCGTTGGAAAGCTCTGAATGAAAATGGACGATATCGGAATTCAGGTCTCTTTACTAGCATCAGGTGCAAAATTCTACAGAAAATAAAAGCAAATAGTTTAACGTTACGTTTCCTATAAAATAAGTGAAACGAACGAGCTCGTCTTTCTTCACGACAAGGGCTTTAGTAGCTAAGGTTTATATCGACATCCGTTGATAACTGCACATCTGGGCTTGCTTGAGAAATTTGACTCTGGGCAACTTGACGACTACAAATGGGTAGCCTCAACTCTTAGGCCGGTATTCCTAAACGTTTGTATAAGGGTTTAGGTTCAGGACATTGCTTATTCACGGCTAATCTGTTACATTTCCTTGTCCTAATATAATTACGCATGCGCAGTACGCTTAGCCCTAAAAATGGCTACACACTTTACAACGTATTTTACCGCTTGAAGGACGAAAATCGTTTTTAATAATAACATACAAAACAAAAACATTCGAATCATACAGAAAATGAAACTTTGTAGCAGCAGGAGTACTAAATAATGACCCACTAGCATTTTAGAAGCCCAAATAATCCAAAGTCAACCTATTTGTGGTTTTAAAAGGATTGCAGTATACGTATATTTTTTAAAAGATCGCAACGAAAGTGATTGAATCGCTTAGACGTTAAGGTGTCGGCCAGGTAATAATTTATTTGGGTTCAAATCCCGGTCACTCCATTTTTTTTTTTTTTACTTTATTATATATTATGTATCACAATAAGGTAAACATGAAATTAACGTTTATTTCCATAAATATAGTTTCAAAGCATTAAACTAACTCAAAAATATATAAATAAGATAAATGTACAATGAACCATTGATGAATAGAAATTTTTTCTCCCTGTAAATTGTAGTCAACATGTAGGAATACAACGTCTAGTGTAGGGAATTGAATGACTTGACTATTTTTGTTCTTTAAATGCTTAAAAATCGAATGAATAACGGACGTACGAACATAGGCACCTTTTATAACCGGCCTACTTAGAAAATATGCAATTGCAATTGTTAGAAACTATTATATACTGTTGATTTAAACACATTTTTGTAAGATACGATACGTTTAACTAACATTCAGAAGTTCTGACTATGTTTTTATTTACAAACATACCAATATTTTTTAATTAATTTCCGAAATAAAATTTTTACTAGTAGAATAAAACGAATGTCGTTTATATATTTTTTCCTAAATAACTCTTATTTAACCTGCGTTACGTCATGTTAAATGAAAGTTTCAGAAATAATTCAATGTGTTCACGATATATTAACCTACGAAAAAAAATCTGTAACGGGATGTTTCCAAAACAGCTGGCGTGCTATAAATCATTTGTAAAATTATCTCCATTCTCGTGCCATTGTAATTAAAAATTTAATTAAATATATGTAAAAAAATTACAGATTCGTAAAAGTCTAATTTAAAAAATCGTTCGTACGACAGAAAATCTGCTAGCTGGTTCTGTGACTTGTGCATAGAGACGATAGGACATTTAATAGACGTGCCAATGCTGCACTTAACTTAATATTTTTTTCGGTATTTTGTAAGGAAAATCTCAAGGTAAGTGATCACATTTAAAAATTACAGTTTTATTTTTAAAGTAAACACACTAGTACACTAATCTGAGAATGATATGTGCGAGAAAGTACGAGCTTAACTAATAAGACAACTTTCCTTAACTTGAAGCAAATAAACCAAAAAAATTCACATTGATCATGTAGATGTAAACATTAGAAAATATTTCTTTGTTTCTTAATGTGATTCTATCTTCTAACATAGTGAACCTACAACAATTTGAACTAATTAAACTAAAGTTTGAAAAATTAAGTTTTTAATTTTTACATTTTCATAGAGTCGGCGCATTTGTTATAGGAGAAAATAAATAAATTCATAACATGAAATCTTGGGAATAGAGTATTATAAATGTTGAATCGTCAAATTACATTTAATACGCAATTTCCTTGTTAGTTATGCGGGATAATTTCTTTATTTTAATGAGGCTATAGCTTACGAAATATATGTCGAAAATATGTCTTCAAATTTTTCTGCGAAGTGAATTATAGTGGTAGTAATATTAACCAGAAAATAACTACAAAATGTAATTTCTTAAAATGTAAAGCAAAATAACAAGTGCTAAAACAATTAAAGACCAAATAGTATATTTTATCAAAAGAAGAAAAATTATTAAGTCAATTTTAAACTATTACCCATTACACGTAATATTTGAAATTACATTTTCAACTTACTTTATCATAAATTTCTCCACGCAGTACTAATAAAATCTATTCTGAATCATCCTGTGTTAAAAACTGAAAATGATATATTAAAAATACGTTAATATCAAACATGTACCGAGTTTGGTGGTTTCCAGATGCGTGGTTAGTGTACATAACTCATGTGATCGAGAAAACATAGATACTCACATTGCCAGTGTTCTGATACATAATATAATATAAACGTGTCTCTTCAAAAATTAGTTTTGTTTATCTCATGAAGAAAAAACATTTCAAATGATCGCCATTATGAAAATATGAACTAATTACATATAACTCTAATCAACTTAGTCTACTGTGACTGGATTTATTTGCTTGGACATACTCCATTGCGAAATAAATGACTGTCAAAAGAAAACTGAAAATAAGACATGAAAACATCATCAGTCATTTATTTCACAATGGAGTATGTCCAAGCAAATAAATCCAGTCATGCCCTCCCACTGCACAGTTCTTTCAAAGATCTTAGTCTACTGTACTATATTTTTATCAAGTTTGATTACATTAGCTCCGTATGTTCGATTTTTTAATGTGGAGGAGAAATTGAGAAACATACAAACGGACAATGGAAAGTAGACTTAAAGAAAGGTCCTGCATATGTGTGCACATCATTATGGTAGCCATTTTCCCAGGCCTCTAAGAGGTGCGCCGAGATTCGACCGTTACCAGATTATTCGAAAACTGCTCAACGTACATGAGTGATGTCTGCATAGGAATATTGTTCAATGATTACTATACGTGTGTATACCAATTTCTGGTTCAACAGTAATCATTAAAGCATATTGTAAAGCGGCCAAAATGGCAAAAATGGGTGTCTTAGCGGTGCTTTTTGAGCATTGAAATCTTGCTACAGAATCTTCTATAGGGTGCAGATGTATACAACTCACCTTTATCGTCAAAATTACAGTTATGTCTCGTAGAGGTGAGTTTGGACGAGAAGACAGAACGCCAGTTAGTTATTTGCACCTTGAGGCTAGGGTAATGAGTGATGTGCATTCTTTCTCGAACTTACAGCTTCTGCATCTCTAGGTCTCGAACGCGCAAAAGACGTCCATGTAGATAGCAATTTATAAAAAATAACTTTCTTTTTTTTTACTTCGCACAAGAGATTGTAATGTTATTTTTAATATTTAATTTTCTAAAGATATATTAGTCTACTTAATTTTCAATCTATATTACTGTATTAATGATTTCTTCTAGTTTGAAACAATTTAAAATGCAATATATTATGTTTAAAATGTAAAAAATGAACATATTTTTCTTAAATAGCTGTTGAAAGTCACTGCTACATGTTCTATAAAGAAGCACTGCCCAGCGCCGCCTTCATTTATTTATAACCGCACACGCACACGGGACGGCAAATAATAATCTGTGCCGTATCCGATACCATACGTTTAGGAATACGGTCGCGCGTTAGGACTCGACCCTTGCTTTTCTGGATCCGGAGATGGTTTTGTCCTAACCGGTTCACCATACATAAACTCTTGCCTGCCGAAAATCGTATTTAACAAAACGAGAGTCAATAAACACAAGAAAATTTTACGTAAAATAAAACTTAATGATGGTGAGAATGTTAAGTGATAAGCTACAAGCTTTTCAAAAACTTAAAAATTTTAATAAATAACAAATTATGATTTTGTAGAGTTTGCTATATCAAGGCTTTAGTATAAAATGTTTGCACAATAACGATACAAGCGCAGTTGGCTCAGAAGCCGACCCCCTGTGGCTCAGTTGGTTGAGCAGCCGGCTTTGATGCGGGGGTTCTGGGTTCGATTCCCAAGCCTGGCCGTGTGTGTAAATTTGTGCTTGTACATTTGGTCTCAAAAATTGTCACTATACGAATTGTCTCACGGACAGTACTGGGATCACTCAAATTAAGTCATATTAAAGGGGGGAATGTTTGGTGCAGTGATGATGCGGAAGCTTCCGCACCGCCACTGCACCAAAACATTTTTTTTAATAAATAAAAAAAGCGAAAATAAAAAAAAGGTGGCAATCACACGGTCGGTACGAAAATTTTCCGGGTTCGAATCCTGGCTGGTCCAAAGTTATTTTGACTTTTTTTATATTACACAGAATATTATTATTAGTAAGATTACTTTAATTATAGGAAATATCGTTTCTACACATTAAACTAACATAATATTTTACCGTTACGAGGTTATAATCAACTATTGGTAAAGAATACAAACTAATTGGTTTTCGCTATAAATAACATACAATACATATATAAAAAATGTTTTTTGTTTTACATTCTATGAGAAATTGTTTTACTTTTTTTTTGTGCTAACCTTAAAATAAGAAATATTGTGTCCAGAGCAATAAAAATTTGTCGCCATGTTCAGATGCACATATCTAATTTTGTGTTTTTAGATATTAAAATGACACAGTTAAACAATTAATTTTCCAGGATGAATTTTAACGCTCATAATAACAAGTTATACTCAATTAAAATGTACTAATGCATCTTTGCTTTTCCTTTTGATGCATGTAAAATTACAATGACGCAGTGCAAACATTATTAATATATGCATTCTAATTCGTCCACATTGCCCTAATCACGCAAAAAAATCTTAATTAGTAAACATTTTGCATCACAGAAAAACATGTTTCTTTAGGAACTACTACACATCTGCGATATATTTACTATCAAAATATTGTAAATTAAAAGCACATTTCAGACGTTGACAGTAAACATGCAACATATTTTTAAAAAGTTCTCGCGCTTTATCAAGTGTTATTCTGAAGCCTTCGAAAATTGTCAAAAACACCTTTTTATTTCATATATTTCGAAAACAAAAGGTAAGGTAAGTGAGCTTTACGTATCGTCGACACCCAGGTTACTAGAGACTGTTTCAAAATGAAATAACTGGATACAAACGAAGTTTCGACTGAAGCATGAATTTCACTTTGTTAGAGAGATGTGTTCAATGAAATTATAGAGCCTTTGCTTGAAGTTTGATCAAGTAATAGCCTATGAGAAAAGAAAAAACTTGTCGGATTAGTGCCTTGTGTATAGGGGCGTTGAGAGACCTAATTTATGTGCCACTGTTACCGTGACAATGTCTTAGTTTTTAGAGTTTAATTGCGGCGTAATAATATATTATATTTTAACAGTGATTGCGAATTATGTTTTGAATGTAAATCTACGTGTCCGAATAATATGCTAATATAACATTTCAGGTCATAATCAGCAGAAAAATATGAATTGAAACACTGGGATCGCGTGGCTACTGTACCTACAGTTTTAACTTTTAACAAGAAACAGTTATTGAATATTTTAATTGTGACTGTTATAATCCGTGATTTTTATCTCGTTGTTACTTTAATTATTTTGTAAACAAATTCAAATGCTAAATAATAGGTTTCAAAAGTACAAAATTTAACGTGTTCTTGTTATAGCCGTGGTAAATCGTCAGCGCTCATAATCCTTCATTTGTTTCTAGTCTCGCGCGGGCCGGCGAATAATAAGCCGTGACTTACCTGATACCATCTCGGGACACCACGCAAACACGTCTAGGAGTACGCTCAGCGAGTTTGGTCTCTGCCGTTGATTTTCTTGCGCCTAAGATGGAAGTGCTTATGTAGACCCTAACTTATTGTTTAGGAATACCGGCCTTATAGTTAATTCTGGCAGAGGAGAGATTCTGCATGCAAAAAAAATCTATGAATCCGTATGGCTAGCATATTAACAGGGGACTATAGCCATTGGATGTCATCAGATAGCACACGTGCGGTGAACTTTCTGAGCACCCAGAAGAAACACTATGACCAACGGCAGCTTCTGCCGTGTTTATCTCATGGGATCACCGCAGTGGACGGCGATTCATCGAAGTTATATGAAACTGTAAGTCTTGAGAACGCAAAGTGTTCGTGGAATACTGTATAAAACTTGAAGCCCTCATGTTCCGCCGTGTTTACGGATTGCTATGATCTAGGGGGTGTTTGTCTAAACCTTCTGTTGTTTACAGGACTTCTTAGCTTACTTTGCAAAGATACTGGTTTCAAATCATAGTTTCCACGATAAAAAAAAACCAATACATGCTTCCTTACTATAAAAAAATAATAAAATTGTTGAAAACTAAACATGTGTGCGAAATCTACTTACAGCCAGACATGTTGTAAGTTTCTTCACATCGCTTGACAAAATCGCCATGTAAAGTATCGTTCTGAAATGAAAACACAAATAATTTGTGAATTGTATTCAAAAGTACACTCTTGCTTACACTTGCGTTTAAAATATACATGATTCTTTGCAAAGACGCATATTTGATGGTATACTTCATTACATAAATGTTTATTCGTTTGGTGAAAATATTACTATGTTTACAATTTTTTGTAAATAGCAAAGTATTTGCCCCTTTGGAAATCCACGACTGTGAACTTCGTTGTTGGTTTAAATACCATATTTTCATTTCGTACACTTTGTTGGTTCTTATTGTTTCCTATTTTGTTTTTAGGCTGGCCAAATGAGGCGCAAATAGGTATTTTGTCATTCTCATTAACAGCAGAAAATTTTCTTCTTTGCATATTAATATATACAAGTTCTATATTTCTATATGAAATAAGTTTCTTTTCTACAGCATGTTTATAAATTTTGTTATTAACTCTGTTCTATGTGTAGCACGCAGATTTTTATAGCATTGCATCTATGTTTTTAATCCTTACAAACGTTTATTGCTTTTTGTTAATAAATAAGCATACGTGTAGGACAAATTTATGTTTATTCTTAAACAAACCAACCAAATATATTTGAAGTAAAGTAGCCGTTTAAGTCATTATGATTTTCTTATTACGTGTTATTAGCTAAACTAAGTTGATAAAAATAGTTTGTTACCGTTAAATGATTTAAATCAATGTGAAGTTAATATAGATGTATTGGTTTTATATTATTACGTTTAATCATCTCTTTTTTCTGTAAGGTATAAGTAAAAGCAGTGAAAAAAAAAAGGAAATTAATGATACAAAACACGACATCAGCCTTCTTCCCATCTAGAAACACTGTGAACTAAATTTAGATCGTGTTTGTTACTATACAATTTTGCGTTATCTACTTACATTTTATGTTTTAGCTTATACGTTTACAAATATAAAATTATTTTAATGAACCATTAATAGTTTGCGGCTGGATTGTTATAGATAAATTCAGCGTGAGACAAATATTCTCATAACGTAATACGTGAAATAGCATCAACAACCTACGCTGTGTAGAAAAATTTTCATGCAATTCGTTACATCCTGAATTCAAAATTTGAGAAAACACTAAATACTGGCGGACCAGCCGTTAAATGAAAAGAACGGTTAATGGACAACTTGAAATGAGGCGGAGCTTAAGTCTGGTGTGGGATACAATTCCTACCTCCGTGGATACCACAACCGAACATAACCTTAATACAGGCGTTTGGCTTCACATTTACAGGACGAGATGTACCTAAGTCAAGAAAAATGATTATTTGTTTGGAATTTGCCGCTTTTTCAGGTAAACATTGATCTTATGCATTTTCGTATCTTAACCATGAGTTGAAACTTATATTTTTTACACTTGCGTGTAAGTCTATGAGTGTATAAAATTTTTAGTTTCTGCCATCACCAGCCAACAAATCAGCATGTTTGTAAACAAGCTTTGTTTCCCACAGTACTCTCCCTCTCTGGTGTGACGTCAGAGGGCGTGTACTTCAAGTCGTCCATTCTCCCAGCAACTTGGTGCGATTATTTATCTCAAGAATACTACGGAAGGGGTAGGAGTCTTAGTGATACAATAGTTGTGGCGATAAATAGGAACGTGGCAATCAGCGCATAACTCAAGAAATGACTGGTGAAGAGCCATAAGCTTTATACAGTTTTTTTTACTTGTACAAAGCATTTTTTTGGTAGCCATATGTCAGGATTATTTCTGTAACAATGACAATAAACAAAGAAATTTTCAATGTGTGACCACGGAATATGTAAGCTAAAATAATATTGGAGTAATCAAGTATATTAGCTATAAAATATCGTTATTATATTAGACAAAAATTATATTTACCATGTAATAATTAACTTGGAACGTTAAAAAATACTTTGAAACTAGTTTAAAAAGTTATTATTTGTACTGTGTGCGGAAATTTTTGTGTGTGCCTTCCAGCTAGTAAGCTCCGCGGCTTCATATTGTTATGACCGATGCAGTACACCTGGATCAAACATAAGAATGAGGCAGGACGCCTGAGCACTCAAATTTCACTTACTTTCCTAACCAGGCCAAGGATTCATAAATATTTAATACTGGATACAATGTGACAGGACAATCCCCCACTCTTATAGTTATAAATAAGGATACTTGGTGATATAGGGGCATGTGACGCTATAGACGGGGTGTGTCTGCTCTATATCAACGCCCGGGTCATTTCGCTACCAGGATGCCCCAGGAACCACAGACCTCTCTACGTTACGATAGCCGTGCCGTAACAAGGCATTAGACCTCGGCAACATCATTAAGGTGACACTGTCGACCTAACAATTCCGTGGATATTTTAGCTACATATATTGTAACTTCATAGTGTTACTTTATATATTTTGCCTCCCTCCACGATTAGTATATTTGAACTGTAAAATCTGCAAATAACATGGAAACATGAGTTGGAGTGAGTGATAATCGTTTTGGATATCAAAAATAAGTTATTTCTGGTGTCCGAATATTTGAGGATTGATTATTGTCGATTGTGTTAAAGTAGTTCAACGTTCTGCTTTAATGAGGTTTTTAAGGCAAAAATTTTTAAAAATAATAAGTCAGCACAGTTTTTGAACATAAATACAATAAAGGTGCAGAAGCAATAAAATTGTCGCTTCACGGTGCTTAACATTAGGTGAATTCTTTCACGGCTTTCGATATGGCACTAAATGCAACAGTTGATTTCGAAAGGTTTTTAGGATGTCTGAAGTGATGTACGGTGGCGAAGGAAAATAGAATTAAACTAAAAGTACATTTGGTCGACATAAATAGTTGAAATTTTGGGGTCTACAGAAGGGAACCTATAGTTATATCGGCTTATTGGACTATTTCTTAAAATAAAGTATAGTTCGTTAAGAAAACGTCATTATAACGGACAGCGTGTTACTATTTCCACACATTTAATCAGAATGTTCAGGCTTTCTTTGTACCTGAACGATATAGGCGCTCAATTGTCCAGCAATAACTAGTCAAAGTTCCCAGTCTTCCGTCGGTCATACAAAGCGACGTCGTAGATACCAACAAAAATGCGAGAACAGTCTTATGTCTTCATGATTTTACTTCAGTGATGGCATGTCATATGTTCAGGGAAAAGTCGTGTGCGACAAATTAGGCAACGTTTGCGACGAAAGACTCATTTTATGGAGACTAGCCACGACAGGAAGATTTGATCATCATCTTTCGTCTGACACTTTCTAAGTTAGCATCTCTGTGTTAAAAATAAAAGAAAGCAATTCAGCACAGCTATACCATGGTCTGAACCTAAAAACCTTTTATAAACAAATAATTTGTCTTACGCATTTTAGAATCTACTTTCTCATTTTATCGTCCCCGTGACGAACATAACTCAACGATAAACTGACCCAACGCAGTGTACATTGCTTTTCCAGGAGTAATTCTAACAATAAGTACTTAGTTTATGACTTCCTGAACATGTGTCTACTTACACTTTCCGCTGTTACAATACCCAAGATTATAACAGAGCACAACCATAAGTTGATAAACATAGACATTGACTAGTTTTATTGACACTTAACTATATATAAGTACAGACAGAAAACTGCAAAATTTCTAATGATCGCTTGTGTTTATATAGGTCACAGCAAAACTTCACCTGTCAAGACTGGAGTTACATCAAGGCCTTGCCATTAATGCTCATTGGTGTGTTCAGAACACAATGCTATTGTAGACTGTAAGGTTACTGAGGAAGTATGTGTGAGTAAATAGGAATTGCTTGTTTCCTGTTGTCAGGCGCTGTGGTTTTTAGAGCCACGATAAATAAAGTACAGTACATGAAAATCACTATTTCCTGTGTATATAAAAGAAAATTACATTACTTCAGCCCAGAATCTAATGCACATATACCATCCCTTTGCCTAAGAAGAAAAATATTTATTTCCCACCACTTGAACAATAATTCAGCAGACAGAAGTGTCTTAGTAGGTGATATGTTACTGTCCTGATTAGGAATGTATGTAAAGTATGTATGAATCATATGGCGAATATTTTTTTTACACGCAGACCGTTTGTTATATCAGGGAAACTTGACCTTGATTAAAATGTAAATTCTGTAATCGACAAGATTCCATGTGTAAAACTAAGCAACGTTTTTATTTCCGGGTGTTCAGAACTAGGTGGTAATATAACATTATTTAAGTTATTATTTTCACATCAGGATTATAAGCCTACTTTATGAAGGAAAAGTAGGCTTATATCTCAAACAACACTGGAAGCCAGCAGCTGAAGATAGTTAATATATATGGCGCTTAAAAAGTCTATCACAGACAAGCTTCATTTTAAAACCATTAGATATAGGTATATTTTAGCTCCTGTCTTTGTGTCTGTCACCTAATAATAGCATATTTTGGTATGTTGTGGCACAATGGGATCTCGGATAGGATTGTCGGATCCGAGGATGACGTCACCGCCACCATATTAGATGTCGTCACGGCCGCCATCTTGGATGACGTCACTGTCACAATTTCCCCAATTTTCCAAAAATGCCCTAAAAATTCAAAACTTTCAAAAAATAATAAAAAAAAAAACTAATTCAAAATTTCCAAAGCAATAAAATGTATGCCCGTCACCTTGTTTCTGGTATCCATCTTGTCTACAATACATGCTGTCAATTGTTTCACTTAAATGTAG
This sequence comes from Medauroidea extradentata, assembly GCA_003012365.1. Classification (NCBI taxonomy): domain Eukaryota; kingdom Metazoa; phylum Arthropoda; class Insecta; order Phasmatodea; family Phasmatidae; genus Medauroidea; species Medauroidea extradentata. The sequence goes on from PNEQ01117967.1 coordinate 35,466, forward strand.
GCAACCTTCTTAAATGGGTTTCCTACGAGTGTTATGAAAATTTTTCTAATTTGCGTTCCTACAAAACCCCACTCATACCTCATAACATAAAACATATTTTTGTAAAAATAAGTCAAGTAAATATCTATAAAACACCTGAACGAGGATCTCACCCGCCCTTCCTCAAGATAATATCTTTATCCCGACTCCTATCCTAGAACAATTACCAATGAATCCAATCAAATAAAATACAGGGGTTTTCTCCGAGTCTTCCGAAAAATTTTCGGTTTTGCATTCCAAACACACCCCACTCATATGTAATGTAAAACATTTATTTAGTAAAATTATGTTACGTAAATTACTTAAACCTGACTCCTATCCTAGCTATCTCCAAAAATTGTCCAATAAATCCAATCAAATTTAATTTAGGAGTTTTCTCCAAGTCTTCCGAAAACTTTTCGATTTTGAATTCCAACCTAACCTCCCTCACACCTCAAATATAATGTAATTTTTTTAATTAAAATAAAAGGGACAAACACTATATGCCTAGACAGGCTTCTTTAGTATCCACACCATACTTAACACTCAAGTCACTGGCAGATGCCTCTCCCTCCCCTCATCATCACCAACCTTTAGAATTTCCCTTCTTCCTAAGTCACCACACGCATGCTAATCATGTGATCATCACGTGACACTCCTCGCCTCCATACCATGATGTCATCCTGTACAACCTTCCCCTCCTCGCCGAGTCAGCACATACATATGTCGCAGTATGGTGCAATACTAACCTTTGTACGTCCCCCTCGCTCCCCCATTACGTGAGTTGCCACATTTCGGAGACGCGACATCATAAGGTGTCAAAACATGGTGCAACTCTGTAGGCAACGTTCAGCATGTTTCTCGCGAGCACATTCTCCCTCTCCCACTACCCCTCCCTATTCCACTCCTCGCTGATTCCGCACGTACATGTTTCAAAGTAAGTGTGCAACAACTCTCCCCTCCCTCTACCCCAAGGCAGCACATTCCTAAGGAATGATGCGTCACTCTATGTAGGTACCCCACCTCCTAACCACACCTCCACCCTTATCATTTGTTCCCTTAACCCATTTTATATATCAGCATGTAGCAAACTTTGCATGATCAGTCTTCAGCAAACCACTAGCGATAGTGTCACATTGTTTCGACCGACCATTATTTTATTAACAAGCCTATGCACGACACGAAATACAACTCTATGCTGGAACGCTACCTGCATACCTGCATTTAGACGAGGATACCTGCGACTGCCTGTCTTGTGTAGAGAGCTTCAGGGATTGTGCTTCTGTTGATGGGATGGGAGGGGAAGGCATCTGCCAGTGACTTGAGTGTAAAGTATGGTGGGGATACTAAGGAAACCTGTCTTGGCATATAGTGTTGGTTACAATTTATTTAATAAAACAAGTTATACTCTATATGAAGTGTGAGTGGGGTTAGGTTGGAATGTGAAATCGAAAAATTTTCGTGACACTCGGAGAAAATAGGTATAGTTTATTTGATTTGAATTTTTGGGAATCTTTCTGGTATAGCTAGGGTATGTTGTAGGGGATATAAGGGGACTTGTCCAGGTGTTATATAGTAATTTACTTCAATTAATTTTACTAAAAAATGTTTTTACATTATGAGACGTGAGTGGACTGTGTTTGGAATGCCAAATTGAAAATTTTTGGAAGACTTAGAGGAAACCCCTTAATTTTATTTGATTGGATTTATTGGAAAATGTTCGGGGATAGCTAGGATAGAAGTTGGGTTTAAGTTATTAGCATTGGGAAGTGTGAAGGAGCCTGTACAAGTGTGATATAGTTATTTACGTAAATTAATTTTACTAAAAATATTTTGGAAAACGTGGAGAAAACCCTTATATTTTATTTGATTGGATTTATTAGAAATTGTTCAGGGATAGCTATGACAGGATTCGGGATTAAGTTACTAGCATGGGGAAGGGTGGGGAACCTCTTTCAGATGTTACAGATATTTACTTAATTTATTTTTACTAAAAATATGTTTATGTTATGAAGTATGAGTGGGGTTTGATAGGAATGTGAAATAGAAAATTTTGCGGAAAACTCGTAGTAAATCCTGCAAGAAGGTTGCCAAAATTTAAGTGATACAAATCGTGGACAAGATGGATGTCGGAAACAAAATGACGGGCATAAATTTTACTACTTTTTAAATTTTTTTAATTTATTTATTTTTTGAAAAATTTAAGTTTTTTGGAAATTTTTGGAAATTTGAAAGTTACGTCATCAAAAATTATGGCCGCGACATCACCCAATACGGCGGCGGTGACGTCATCCAATATGGCGGCTGTGATGTCATACAATATGGCGGCTATGACGTCATCCAAGATTGTGGGCGTGACTTCATCCAATATGGCGGCCGTGACGTCATTCTCGAATCCAACAATCTAATCCCCCATCCCCTTGTCCCAGAACCAGCTAAAATATACTACTCCTGATGATAACCCCTGCGAGGTACGGCGAAGCGTTGGTTCAAGAAACTTACAAGACGCGGCTCCAACCTGAACAAGTTAATCAATATGTGAACTTGCAATGAGATGAAATGGTTAAAAACTAGGTTTTTAAATCGTGCTAATTTTTATGAGTATCAAGCCTTAAGTCTGTATGTACTAAAGAAGAGATTCGACTAATTGTAGATAAAAAAATATATAGTCAGTGATAACGCTATTTTTTACTAAACATCAGTACAATATAGAAAAGTGATATTTAACGTTCTAAAACCTCACTACCCCACGACAGGTGCGAGCATAGGTAAATTATTGGACTCTTATTTGTTACAACAAAAGGTTCGATTCCCTGTCCAACCATCCGATTTCTTCCCCCCTCCCCCCTCCCCCCTCCCGAAATTGCTCCAGGCTATTTCTGAGATGTTTTAATCCAAACCCTAGCCAATTCTTTACCTCATCCCTTATAATTTGCTACCAAGGCCATGTGCTGTTCACCGGTACATAAAACACCACTATATATTATAAATAAATCATTAAATACAATATTTCTATGGATTTAATAAATGATCAGAGTTAGAAAGGCTAAATTTGTTAGACGCATTAAGGTCAATGTGTCACGATGCTGTAACGAGTGTAATATTTCCACTAATAGCCAATAAATAACGTCTTCACTGTCGAAATTAAGGATGGTTGAACATTCAGATTAGCATAATATTAGTCAGTTATTATGGCCATGTAGTCACCAACATAGCTGTGTGCGTTGAGCGTACAGGTTGAATATATTTATGTAACGTAGTATACCCACTAGAAGTAACACAGGCATAAATAAGGTACTTATTCCATCAATTTAATGTAACAAAGTGCAAAACTTTCCACGATACGCAGTTTTTAATTATTTATTTATTTAAACACGAAGCGTTCAGCCCGAGGCTGGTATACGACATGTGTACAATTATTGATCACAAGCACCTATATGTTTATCATTATACCTGTCATATTTTAACTGAAACTATAAAAATTTACATTTAAAATATTTAACTAGAAGTGCACAACTCAGTTTACCTAAAACTAGTTACATACATAAGAAAATAGGTACGAGAAGTACAATTCAGTAAATAAAAAGTAAATAAAAATATACAATCCAGTCTGTTAAAATATAATGATACATAAAAAATCCTTTAGCAAGAATGTAACCGTATCTAAATGAAATGTCGATTAATGTTTACTTATTTTGCTGCATCAGCAAATAATCTTTAAGTTTAATCTTGGAAACCTCATCTTTACAACATTTTAAATCGTCCGCCAGAGCATTTCATTGGCTGCAGGAAAGATAAGGCCATCACATCCCGCACATAGGCACAAAAAGTGCATTATTTTTTTAGTAAGATTAGATTCAAACACTGTATTCTCTTTGCTAGTTGTCGCTGACTCAGACGTTGTTTGACATATTACCAATGTTAAATGGTCGTTACTTCCGACGCCAGGAATGATAATGTAAATTGTTTTCGTTGGTGAGCCTTTTTTAACCATAGTAATGACGATGTTCACATCAGAATGTGACAATACAGAGGACAATGCAAAACTGGTTCACAAACACCGTATTTCTTACACCAATATGCTATCCATACGTGGCACCATTCTTATTACTCCCGATAACGTTTAATGTTTTATGAAGTCATTGACTGTAGCACAGGGGATACAGACAGAGAGGCCCCCACGCCTCCAGCGTTAAAAAAAATTACCGAAAATGAAAGGAATTAACTCTTTAATTAAAGACATTACGTAATACATGGTAGGTTTGTTTAAAAAAAACTCGTTTGTAAACTAATTAGTTGTAACAGTAACAATTTACATAATAACGTGGTATAACTTACAAATTGAAGTCGAGCATAGCCAAATAACAGATGTAAAAAAAACCACATAATTAAATGACAAAATTTGGAGCACAAATCATACTCGGCCACAGTCGATATTGCAAATTATTATTTTAACATAATCATTGACATGAAGCTGGTAAAAAAAGGGAGCTTGGATCTCGTCGACTGCGGTTTCCACAACTTGACACAATGACAGGAACTGGAATAGGAGTCGGCCATGTTAAGGAACCATGGAAAATACGAATCAAACATGATATGATACTGTTGCGCCATCTCGCTCCGTACATAAAAGCTGAAACCGAATTTTCTTCCCGTTTGGATTTGCCAGGTACGTTGTAAAGTATATTTGTATTTGCGTGTTACCATATTTGGTGTCAACCTCTGTTGCCTGCTTAGGGGCGTGCCAACTATTCTGTAAGTGAGGGAGGTATATTACACGTAACTAACACTTTTACTCTTTTGCTGTGTGGATTGACACTTTGGGTGTGATGGTCTACATTTTTACCTATAAATAAATTCTTACGTCATGCTAAAATGTAAATGTATTTGAAATACGGGGCGGGGAAAGAGACGCAAGACATAATATAATGCATAAACTGCTCCTCAGTCAGGTTTACTTAAGAGTTAGTGGACCTGACGCATGAGCCGTGCTGTTGCGTGATACGGAATGTATTTTTTCTTGTATAACTAACCTATTAAAAATGTTTCCAATCCGTTTATCTACGAAAAGAAGACGCACTTCAAACGGTGTCCCTATGATTTAAAAAATGCCGTCCGCTTCTTAAAAATATAATTCCCAATCTCCTCAAAGGGCTAAAAATTGTTTTTTTCACGTTGTTCTAGCTGAGAAATTATCGATCATAATCGTAAAACTAAGCAATAGAAACCTGCATTGGACATTACCACCAACTTTCCACAAATAAAACATGGTCATTGCTAACAGTCCCATTGATAAACTGTTTCTACGAAACACTGCGCGCTAATTTAGTTCTTCGCACCTAGAGGCGATGAGGTGTTTGATGGACGTGTTATGTTAGACTTATCGCCTTCCTTGTTTCCGTGCCTCGAACGTAAAAATAAAGATACCTCCCATTGCCATTTCCCTCTCCTGCTGGCACAGCCCAGCAGATATTTTTTTTTTGTGTGTCGGTAAAAGTGTTTTGGTAATTCTTAAAAAAAAAATTTTAATATCATAATCTACCTAACACTCACAGTTGAGTGTAAGTTAAACATAGTATGCTCTTTTAAGTTGCTGCGATAAATAACCTTGGACAGGAGTAGGGTCTGTATATTTGAGGTTTATTTCAAGTCGTTACTGACTGAATTTAAATTCAATGTCAAATTCATGTGCAGCATAATATAAGCAAAAATGTTGTGTTGTCGTTAAATTAGTAATATGAAATGTGTAATAAATTTCAAAAGGAATCGTGAGGGGCTATGAACAAACACAAAACATAATTTAGAATAAAATAATAAAAAACAGTACATGTTACAAACTACGAAAATCAAGGACAACCAAATATCTAGACTGTCAAAATGCTCATTGTACATCAGTAAGCATTGTCAGTCACAGTCATAACACAGTAAGTTAATTTACCTTAGATGAGCTTGCTATGACATTTTGAGATGGATCTTACAACTGTATCCTATCCTAAAACAGATGTTGCTCAACGACATAGCATAGCATGAGTGTATAGACATCCAAATTATTTATCTTCAAGGATACACACACAATATTGCTGCCTATCACAGGGCCTACGCAGAAGCATGTATAGGGGTGTAAGTTTTTCCTTGCCTTTCCCAATGACAGATAATATAGCCAGGGATATTGAAGTAGATATCATGAAAATTATATTTCTCGAAAACACCTTATCATAACATGTAGACTCTACTGTAAATGCAATTTTACAATAATATATAACAGAAACTGTGAATATAACCATACATAAAGATTCACATGCAAATTACTACTGATTTTTTTTTTCTGTGGGACTAAGTCACTGACAAATCTATGTATGACAACTCATATTTTGTTTTTCTTAAGTGTGATCTACGTTGCAATACTGTATGGTCTGTTAGACACTTTGTTCAGTGACCTTTAAAGTGTTGTCTTTTATCAAGTATTTTCAACAACTAACACATACCGGTACCCATACATTTTGTTAACTTAGCAAAGTTTTCCTCAATGCAGAAAATTGTTTGTATCCAAAAACGGAAAAACATAAGGTGATTATTCCTTACAGAACATATGTAACATAACATTGAAACACCCTAACCTTGCTACCACCAACATTCCAATATTCTGGGTTATGGGACATCCCTACATCTCCATGCATTGCTACAGCGCAGCTAACTTTAGGTATTTTAAGTGGTAACCAGAAAAATATTAAAATTTATTTAATATAGATATGTAAGCGATTCTAGAGATAACAATATCGAAACAAACAATCCATACAGGTGTTTAACTGTTCACAATATTTAGCTGTGAAAAATATTTCAAGCAATTTTCTACCATTCAGAATAGAAAAATTGTAATATCGCAGATGGTAGGGAGGTTAAATATCAAGAATCACCACTCATCGTGTACCGCCCAAACTAATGTTTTTTAGAGGAGGCACAGTTTATGTATGAAAAATGTTTATATGGTTGTTAGAAGTGGTGGCTGTATAGAAAATTGTAGTTTTCTAACTTCAAAATTTTTCATTTGTCGTTAGGTTAGATTGGTTACATTGGTTAGGTTAGTTTTGGTTAGGTTTAAATACTTTACCATTAAGTTTTTCATTTTTTGTTAGAATAGGTTAGGTTACGTAACCTTAAGATAACCTAACGTAACATTACCGAACATAACGAAAAATGCAACAAAACTTATTAGTAAAATAATGTAACATAACCAAAACTAACTTAAACTAATTTCATCTAAACTAACTTAACTTATCAAAATACAGAAATTTTCGCAGTTAGTAAACTACAATAGTCTTTACGTACAACTACATCTAACGTCTATAGAAACATTTTTAATTAATACACTATCCCTTTATTAAAGTCATAGGTTTGGGAAGTAGACAATGAGTAGCTATTCTTAATATTTACCGTAAGGAGCACTGCTCCTTAATATTGTACTATCATTGAATTAAATGTTCGAAAAATTTATCTAATGTACTGTTATACACTTAAGCCACTTAAGGGTGCTGCCTAACACGCGCATCAAATAATAATAATAGTAACTTTGCAATCGGTTAAATTGTAACCTCCTCCTCAATCCCCTCCTAAACTCTCCAAACCCTCTCACCATTTTCAAATCTTCCGAAAGTAACTTCCACTCCCTTACCAACTACCGAAGCGTAGAATGCCTACCCCGCTCCTTTTCTTAATTTTGTCGTTGTTACCCCTCTTTCCAAGGGCGTAGACCGGGTTTTTTTTTTTAGGTTTACCCCCCCCCCTTTTTTTTTCCACAAATAAATGAAGGACAAAATAAATTAAACCATGCAACTTAGAATTTATCTTTAAATTTCGTATCTATGTAGCACATTTACTCTAGATATATACTAGAAAACAAGTAAATATGTTAGGGAGTATTCAGAGCAACCATTAGTAATATTCTTCACTGAAACATTTTTCATCTTCAAAAAACTTAATATTACTACCACAGGTATATTCAATTTTTCAATACTAAAACTGCTTAAATAGCATCATTTTCACCTTGAAACCCAAATATTTCCGAGGAAGAGCCCGCGGACCTCCGCTTTGATTAAGGGATCGGGGTTCCTTTATAAAATTCCCCATTTGAAATTCTCCTCCCCTCCCAAACACAAATCTTGGCTACGTAACTGCCTCTTCCTCTGCTCTTCCTTATCAAACAGACAACCTAACTTCCCTCTCCGTTTACCACCTTGTACGTCCTGACAAGCCTTTTCTTCAACACGTTCTATTCCAGTTCCTTCAGCATCACTGAAGGCCGAAAGTTCCCTCATCATCATCAACCTGCCCTTGCCTTCTCCATTCATCCTCCCGTATTGCTGCCTGTCTTTACACCTTCTCCAGCTCCCGCGCCTCCAATTTCACACAAGAGTCCCACTCGGCTGCCGCATACTCTATCGTTGGTGTTCATTAATACATGTAACTCTGTCAGTTCTGTGTCTGTTATGCGCAGGTAGGCGGCACACTTAATTTTTGATTGATTACGTTTTATACCAACTTGAACTGTTTATTTGTTTTAGGTAACAATAGGACCGCGCCACATGTGAATTATTCAAATTTTTTTTAGAATCAACATAGAAGCACGTATCATAAATTTAAACTGCTGCTTAGCGTCCACAGAAAACTGTATGCAACTGCAAAAAGTTAAAATCTGTGGCAAAATATAATTTGAAGGAATGGTTGCATTGAAAAATATCTCGTAAAACACAAAGGAAAATTTTCCAATTCAGAAACCTCAAAAGAGTAAAGCTTAATTCATGGCTGCTCATCTGTTGGGTTTTTCCACTTGGCTACGACCTGCTAAGCTTTACCACCTATCCACTCACATACTGGACTTCAACACCTGGCCGCTGACCTGCTGAACTTCAACACCTGGCCACTGACCTGCTGAACTTCAACACCTGGCCACTGACCTGCTGAACTTCAACACCTGGCTACTGACCTGCTCGGCTTTACAGCTTGGCCACTGACCTACTGGACTTCACAACCTGGCAGCTGGTTTGTTTTCTTCATGTAGGTTATTCACGAAGTCTGAGTTGCTTTTATCCATTCAGATTATTTTTTTCCTATTTAATTACAAGCAAAACACCCTAAGTAATAAATAAGGTTGCACTATACTCAAAAAGTTTAATATTTAATCTTGGCAAGGTGAGCTTCAAAAGTGCTACCTAAAGTATGAATGGCCAATAGCAGCCTTGACACTACAAAGACATTGGTGTAAACAAGAAATAGTAAAACTGTTTTGCTGGTGTAAAAATACTATTAGCACCAGCAGTATGTTAAGCTAGGTTTACACTATATAGCTGGAGAGCTATATAGCTCTGTTATATAGCATAGCTATATAAAAAAATAAGCTATATAGCTCCGTCAGCTACATATAGCTCTGCTAGATGTAGCTCTGCTATAAGTAAATTTTTGATGCTAATTTCGTGTAGCAGAGCTATACAGTATACAGCTGTTCAGTTCCTAGCCAAATG
>PNEQ01117968.1:6343-16464 GCA_003012365.1 Medauroidea extradentata
ATTAGTTTTACAGCATAAATTAAAAATGTGTTCAGATAGAACCAATTTCCTGTACATGTTCTTTAACATTATTGCGCTAAATTTGCATTACTTGTAAAATACAATTCGTAAACAGTAAGAGAAAAAAATTAGTATACGATTATTTCTCACACTGTTTACACATTGCATTTAACGTGTAAAGCAAATTTAGCGCAAAAAAATATAACGTACGAATACATTAAAATGGTTATACCTAAACACATTTTTTCATTTATACCTTAAAATAAATAAAACTGCTTAAAAACCAATAATTTGTACCTCACGGGTACAGTGGAATCTTAAGCATTTCTCCAAATTATACTGAAGAACTGGTAGGCCTATAGCATTGCCCGAGTAAGGTACTGTATTGCCACAAATTTTGTGAACAAAATACTGATTGTACCACTTGATTTTATGAATTGTTAGAGTAATCAATTGTCGTTAGCACGTTCACAAATGTTTGAACTAATATACAACAAAAATAGAATGCTTGCTGATTTACTGTAATTAACTCGTCAAATTATTGTATCTATATCGATTACATTTTTTAAGTAAACTCGTCTTCCGTTTCGACTACATTTACTAAATAACGATACCTGGGAGACATCCAAGCTACAACAGAAGATCAATTTTGTGCAAACAGCTCATCCAAAGTTTTGCCAGCAGAGAAACCCAAATTATTTGAGAACTTGTCAACGAATGTCTTAATTTCAACTTAATTTCAAAATTATTAACTGTGGGAGTGATAACTATATAGTTCAGAAAGTATACTTTGATTTTGCACAGTCTCGCGTTAAAGTCGACTTTTTCAAACTTTGTGAACTTAATCTAACTCACGCTCAGGTTATAGAATTGGCAGAATGAAGTCAGGGAGTGAACAAGAACGGTCCGAAAATAATGTTTCACGACAATTCTCACTTGTTTCTTTTACAAATTACCGAAGTGGTGGAGAGTTAAGTGTAAACAGGATAACTGTGACTAGTGTCTGCATATAAGAAACAGTATTTATTTGTGCTATGCCAGAGGATAAATATCTGCGAAATTGCAAAAAAATGAGTGGAATCTATATTTAAAGCTAGGAAGGTTGTTAATATACTAGCATGATTACTTCGAAACAGTATAATACAATTCAAATCCAGTTTTGTGTGTAACCAAATTGTTGTTGCAACGCTTACACCTAATATTTCAAAACTAATTCTTTTCGAATAAGATTGTCAAGAAATTGCTTACGGACGTTACAGATTAATTCATACGTGCGTGTACGAGTGTGTGTGTGGGTTGGAGGGGCGGGGGTGGGTGGGGGTTTTAGAACTTAGAAACCCTCCTCCGTTATTCCCTTCATTGGTCCTTGTTAGTGAGGCCCTACGAAGCACTTCTGATAAGATCAAGAAATCTTCGCAGAATTGCTTATATTTCTTTCTCTTAAGTCTTCCAGGAAATTTTTCAAGACTCTTATAAAAAGAGGGTTTCCGAAAGTATATACATTTTTATTACGCAATTTTTTTTGACTGTTAGTAAGAAGTAAGTCAACAAAAATCTTTATTCTTGGTAAGACATATTAACGTGAAAAAGAACACAAAGAACCTAAATAAATTATACACTCAGCCTCTTGGAAGGTTATTATTTAATAATGTGTAACACAGGCAAACTTCCAGTTCCACGGTGGCCTATCGTAGGTGGCTTTTTCCTGAAGTATTTGTGTTCACTGGCATGTTTTTATCGACAGCGGTAAAAACAGTCGTTTACATGTTACAGTGGAGATAAACGCGTTTACTGCCTTCATCGTGCATGCACTCGACATTTGAAGTTACAAGCAAGAAACACGAAGATCTTACATTGTTTTGAAATACATAGCACAGTTTTTTTCGTTACTTCTAAATAAATTTCAGAATAATAGTTGTTCGTTTGACGTAGATTAACGGGTTTTTGAATGGGTTAAAGTATAAGTTGCGTAGCAAATATATATTCATTATTTTCGCTCACCACGTTTACGTTATTTACCAGACACTAAAAACGAGGAAATATTTTAAATTATTGCAGTCAAACATTATTGCATCTTTTGTCTCATATAATACTGCCCGAGATTTTACGCCCCCTTGTCACGTTGAGCCACAGATAATTTGGAATTTCTCTTTAAGATTTGTCATTTTAATGTTATAACATGAATTACGTATTCGTTCACACGTTACCTGAGCTTCACATTACACTTATATCAAAACTGTGCAGGGGCACAGAAAAATACGTAGTAACAGAAGCGAGTCTAGCAAAATATAACGCAAACTATGCACGTGTCTAGTAATGTGTCAGGACGCCAAGTCTGAATAAAGAGGACGGGTCGAACGATTAGTCACTCAGGGAAGCTGGTAACATGGCATTTTAATTTTTTTTTTGGGGGGTTGCGTGTATTTCAGCTTTAACTTTCGGCATAATATGGTATGCTAAAACAGTTATGATGTGATACATTGCAGCAGGTTTACCAAAAGTTCTATTTATCATAAAATGCTATGTGCCAATGCTGTGACTTCAAGGATCATGTAGGCTGAATTTAATATCTGGTTAAAATTACACAACAGCGGAACTTGTTAAAATTAATGTTTTAACTAAATTGATAAAGCTTATAGAAAAAAAATACGTAGGCAAATTTTAAACATCGTTAAGACTAACAAGTTGCTTGTCGTATTGCAACGAAACCATCACATATCCTCAAAACCAGGAGAATTATGCTACCACTTAAAGAAACTTTAGATGGTGCGATGCATTAATTTTAAAAAAAGTGTCATGAAAATAGCTTTGAAAGGCAATATAAAAAAAACGGCAACCTTGGATCATATTTGAATGCAAATAACGAGAGAGGTATTTTCCCAATGGACAAATAATTTTTCCTGCACCACTATTAAGGGTACTAAATTTCGGTGTCATAGGAGTTACACTCTAAAAAATAGTTTGTAAATTTGCCACTCGTGCGTATAGGAGCGCTAAGATAGTAGGTATTGTAGAATTGTTTCCCAGACATCCATGGTAGCACTCCTAAACTTTTTATAAATCGGTCAAATGTATACTGAAGCTACCAGACTTGTATTGTTAAAATTGTAGAAGTTTGCATATTTACAAGGCGGAAGTATGGTAACTGTCCCATACTGTGTTTAGGTTAATAACTTCCTAAACATTTCAGGAAGTTTTATAAAATCAGGAATGTATTACTCCGAAACATGTTAGTTTACAAGATAGGCAAAACTTTTCCTCTGGTATCGCCTTTAGTTAGATATCCTGTATTTGCTTCTAAAAATGGTTCACTTCAATTGACATGTTGCGCATTTAACGTACTGTATGTTAAGTAACACTTCAATATTTAACTTCAATTGTTTATTTAAAAACAGTTGAGATTAATTTACCTGCAGCAGTTAGGAGGTTATTTTGACAATTTCGCTAAACGTTTTGAATTTTTGTTTCTTATTACTAGTTCCTTCAGTTGAGAAAAAAAATCAATGAACTAGTTAAAACTTTCCCGAATTTAAAGTCAATCTTTGGCCGCCTCAGTCAGTTTTCCCAATTCAGATAATGCCAATCTTATCGCCGAATGATGCCGAATGGATAAGCGGAGAGATACGCCTATTCACTACTCCCGAAATATTTATGTAATATCGCAGTTGTTATACAGAAGCATGCTTTATGAAAATTAATATCTTCTTTGCTACAAAGAAAATGATATCGTCAATAAACAAAACGGTTCATAGGTTAAATTTACTTGCACTAAAATCATGCTATTTAAGATTTTATACGCAGTTAAGGTGTCCACCTGTTCGGATATATTTCGCACGTTCGAGGCCTAGAAGTACGAAAGCGGTAAGGACGACACAGAATGCGCATCAAGCCTCAACTTAGCCTCTAGACGCAAGCCACTGAACTGGCGTGCAGTCTTCTTGCCAACAGCTCGCCTCTATGAGACATTCAAGGGTGATCCTGTCATTTTATGCGTAAAATATAAGAAAATGATGTATTGTATAGGCATATACCTTTCAAAACATTCTGCGCCAAGATTTACATCCCTGAAAAGGAGCGTAAAAGCACCCATTCCCACCATGTTCGGCCGCGAAAATTATGCTTCAATGAATGGTGTTGAACTTGAAATGAGTATGCACATGTGGGACCTTCCTTAAATGTTATTCCAAAGTAGACGTCATTCATGCCCGACTGACAATTTTCGAATTATATTGTAACTGTTGAAGCTCTGTACACCGCTCGGTGGCATGGGCAGACGGCCACCTTAAGGGTGCGGTTCACATCAGTTTTCAACGCCGTTTTTTATTTTTATATTTGTATCAGATGTATTTTTCTTATTTTAATCATAAATTGTGACTAAATCTTCCTCTTAGGAACGTTTTTGTATCTCTCATAGTTTTTGCGTAATAAGTCGTAAACGTCAAAATTTGCACTTTACGGTTTTATGTACGCCGCTAAAACCAACTGACATACCAAACCGAAAAATTCCACAGTGTATAACAATGTTATAGGCTATTATTTGAAACATATTAAAGAAATTGTTAATTTTTATATTTTTAAAAATGTTTTGAAATTTGAAAATTTTTTTTAAATTTCTAAATTCAGCATTTGTTATTGAATACAAAAATATTATAAAGACTACTCCTGTTCCTGTTATAAAGACTACTCCAGTTCCCTCACCACTTGTGTAATTGTCTCTGAGCGCCAGGTGCTCTCTTGGCATCTTGTCTTACCATCGAACATTTCTCTTTAGAGTGAGTGATAGTCACCATTTTGAATTTTTGTATTTTGTGTCAAAACTTTTCTGGCTAAATTCATGGCACTTTGTCTTAACTGCACAATAGAATAAAATTTTAAAGAAGTTTAGACACCATACATTATTATTTTCCGTTACTGTTGTTACAGATCAAATTGCAGTTAACAAAGAAATGGATTTCCTAACTGCAATTTGATCTATAACAACGGTACCGGACAAAAGAAGATTTATAATGTCTAAAATTTCCTTAATATGTATTTTATTTTGTACTTAGTTTAATGTAGCATAAATATAGCCAGAAGATAAATTATGATACAAAGTACAAAAATTCAAGTTGGTGACACTCTATCGCTCTTAAGGTCACGGGGCATTGCTTTGAAAAAAAAAACTGAAATTTGGAATAAAAATTTAAACATTTAAAACTAAAAAAAATTGTTTTCATGTAGCCTACAACGTAGTTATTCATTGTATTTTTTTTTTTTTAATTTGGTATGTCAGTTGGGTTTAGTGGCTTACATATAACCGTAAAATGCAATTTTTGATGTTTACGAGTCATTATGTAAAAACTAAGAGAGATAAAAATTTAATTAGAGCAAAATTTTGTCACAATCTACGTTCAAAATATGAAACAAGTATACGGTGCAAATGTAGAAATAAAAATATGACGAAAACTGCTGTAGATCGTGCCCTGGCGCATGGATGGTGTTGAAGCTTGTCACGCTTGTTATTTTAGTACAGTAAAGTTAGGAAAAAATAATGGATAACTTAGACAAAATTGCAACACAAAAAAATTTGGTACCACAATTAAGAGGAAAATGAGCTGAAGAACATATACAAAATCCACCTATATCGTCTTAGGGAAAATCATGTTATTAAGGTAGCATAAAACTTGATATGTGTTACTTGCTTCAAGTGTCATCCACACATTTTAATATGAATTATATCTGTACGCGTAGTTATTAGGTTATATATAATACATGTACATATGGGTGTATGTATTAGACTGGGCGAGAGCGAATGTTAATTATATTTGTTTTTTTTTTTTACGGAACATAATGGAATCCCACTGCATTATATGCAAGGGAATCATTAAATAAAGTGACAATGTTCCCACTTTAACACAGAAAGGAGCCGACAGCATAAGTGCATCTGCCCTTATGTAGGGCAATAATTTTGACGCCCATCCTGAAAAAATTGTGCTCGTGGAATGTAGGCGGGATTACTGCAATAAAAGAAGAACTGCCAACATTACCAAAAGGAAGAGTCAAAGCGCAGCTGATTCTGAGCTATCCTGGTTACTTAGGTCTACAGATTCGTCCAGTGAATTATCGGAATTGGAGCTAGTCAGAAGTGTTTATTTTGTGGAGAACTTGTTTCATTAAAAGTTAAACACAATGTTGAGGCAATCGCAGACTAAATGAAAGTTCAAAAGTATGAATTCCAATCTTCTGTTGCGGAGATGTGACACGAAAGAAATGACGAATGGGGTATGATTGTGCTTGGCCGGACGGATGCTATAATTGCAGACTTACACGCCGGCGATACTGTATACCACAGAATCTGTTCAGTAAACTTTCGCACAGGAAGAAACATTCCTGTAAAGTACCAAAAAATGGATATAAGTGACTCTACTTAGCTCAACAAAGTGGTCCAGGAAAGGAAGACCTTCTTTGGTAAGGTTTCGTTTTCCCTATTCGATTGTCGGGGGCCTGACTACGCTCAGTCAGAACTGTTGCAATCGCTGCCACTAGTTCGTATGAATCGTAACAGTTTGCTGCTGTCTGACACACTGCCACAAATTCGTATGGTTCAGCAAACCAAGTAAAGTTGACGTGATTTTATTGTAGTACTTCTTACAATGAGAATCTGTAAGGCTTTTTATTGATTTCTGCATAATAATGTTTGTTACTCGATGAAAAATATATTTTAAGATAGTAGATACTGTATTATTTTTAACTAACTTAATGGAAGATGGTTAACTCCAAACTTCTCCCCTTCCCAGTCCTAGCACACGGCCTAGGTAGAGGGACGGATTTATCGAGGGAAAAGTTGACTGTTGCTAGACTCCAATATAACATGTCCGTACCTGACGTTTTTCTGTTGTTACTCACGTATCTCTATCTGGGTCAATGAAAACTCTGGTGCGCCGCTGCTGAATATTTGTGATTCATTTATAAGTGTATTCTAGTGCGTTTAGTATCGAAATTTTATGTTTTTACGAAATAGTATTATTTTTGTAGACGATGCTTGTGAGTACAGTTTCTCATAACGGTGCTTCAAAGCCAAAATTTGCATGTTAGGCTGTCATGCAAATAGTGAAAATCAACTAAATAATTCACAGAGAAGTAACGTGTCATGAGCAACGTAACCTAATATTAGAAAAAGTCACATTGAACAACTTTAGGATTTTAAAAATATTGCTGGATTTGCAACTTTATCTTGTACATTTCCGATTTTTTAAAAATGATTTATAATAGTATGTTGCAGGTTTATAAATATTAGGTACGTATCCAATAGCATGTTTTTTCACTGTCAATTATTTTATTTGAGTAAGTTAATTGGTTTTCACTAGTTTCATTGCGAAGTAACAAACAAATTTTAATTTTGAGGGACCAATACGAGAAAACCGCGCTAGCCAAAATTGTTTAGTAAGAGGAAACTGTATTCACAAGTATCGTTTACGAAACTAACACTATTTCATAGAAATGTAACAGGAGTTTATAGCAATCGAACACCCTTAAACTACTACGTAACTACATTTCCAATCACACAAGACGCAAGCCGCTACACTCTTTTGCAAAATACGATTGCACGGAAAATTCTTGCGATTTTCCAATATTTCTAAGTAAATATGTAGAGAGCACAAGCTACTACGTTCAGTGGCTGCTAGCTTTCATGAAATGTCAGTCTCCCGTGCGACTGCTTTGCTGTGTATTGGAGACTGTACCGCTGAACTACTAACTGTTATTGGCCAGAAATGTTCGAGGGGGTGAACCATAAAACTCCCAGCCGGTGGTAGACGCCGCACGGAACTATTGCAGCTCGGAGTTCAGGCTGTTGTCGGGAAATAACGGGGATTTCTCTGGTCTGTAATAACAAGGGTGCTCGCGTAGTAATTCTACTAATTAAGAGGAAGTTATATTTTTCATGAGCAGTGCAGTAGCACAAAGAGCAGCTGATATCGGCGAAACGACGAAAATAACAAATATATATTTTTTTAAACTGGTTGTGTAAATACTGAAATGATGGTAAAATTTCTGTGATAGACGATGTAATAGACTTACGAAATTTTTGTAATAAATGTTTATCAGAGATAAAAAAAAAATATGTGTCTTAAACTTACTCGGAAAGTATCTGTAAACTATACACACATTATCATATTCCTGAAGACACCCAGCCACACATTTGGCGTTATTCGAAACTCTGCATAATTTACTATTCGGAACGAATAAATTTCCTACCCTAATTAGTAAACAATATTGCTTCACTTGTTACGTTTGTTGTCAAATTCTTGCTTTCTAGCTTTTTCTCTTACTTTCAGGGATAAATGTTTACTTAACTTACTTATTTTAAATACGGCACATGCGTTTTCTTATAGGAGACTCAGGAATAGTCTCATCAAAAGTATACGAGTTCGAGCAGTCGCGACATTCCGACGTTCGTAATTCTAACATGGCGATCGTTGTTTCTTGTCCTGCCCGTTCTGCTACTTCTGCTGTACCTAGGTGAACAAGAGCAGAAATAGCGGCTTTCTAGAGCAAGAATAGCAAGTTCTACTACCAACCCAACATATTATAAAAAGTGCATCTAGCAACACGAACACAAACAAGCAGAAATAGCCCTGAACTAACAAGCCGGCCTCTGTACCGTTGTCAGTTAGGAGCTGGTATACTGTGCAAGAGGTAGTGGGTTCAAATCCTGGTTCGTGAATGGTTATTGTGTTGTCTTTTTTTTTTAACTTTACTCCACCCTCATCGACTGTTAAGACCGCGTTTTTAAAGGGTTGTAAAACCCTCTCACATCGCCTAAAACTAGCAAACAAGCAGTACACACCTAAGTGTTGGGAGTCCTGATATTCGCGAAAATATTTCATCACTAGGGACGGGAATTATCGGTGAAAATATTTTTGCCCCACTTTGTTTCAGTGCCGTACCTGCACGCCTGCAGCTCAACTTCAAGGCTATTGACAGAGTGTTTTTTGTGCAGAGTCGTTACTCATTTGACTGCGCCAATCAGTACACGGATAACCGCCACACATCACGTCTGCGATTTGCGAGTTTAACCTCCACACGATAGGTGTTACGGCATCCAATCGCTGACCACAAAGCAGAGATGCAGGTGCGCACGTAAGGCACTGAAACAATGTGCTGCAAAAATCTTTTCGCGAAATTTCCTATCTCTATTCATCACCAACTTGTTTCAGTGTGTTAGTTCCACCTCTGCAGTTCTGTTTCCTTGTTATTAGCAGAGTGTCTCTGTGTAAAAACGTTTCTCATTTGACCCTACCAGTCAGAATACGGTTACTGCGAATAACACACGTCCGTGGTTTGCAGTAAAATGTTAAGACACGTTATAGTTAAATTCAGCCAATCACTGACCATAAAGCAGAGCTGCATATGTGCACGCGAGAAACTAAAGCAAACTGATGCAGAAATCTTTTCACCAGAAACAGGGGTTGTTACTAATGTGTCAAACACAGGGTGGTTGTCGCTCACCCGTAGTATAAGTCCACTGCAGAACGCAGAGGTCACAGGTCACGCCCGGCGGAAGCACGACCGTGAAGTTGAAGAACCCTTCGTCGGCGCTGGGCAGGCGGTAGCTGCTGTCCTCGGAGCCCTCGACGGCCAGCAGGTGCTTGTCGAAGCATTCCTGCGTCTCCAGCCGTGCGGGGTCGGACAAGGGGCACAGCCGCAGTTGGAAGTAGCCGAGGTGGTTGGCCGTGATCAGCACTGACACCTCGGTAGCCTCGCCCGATGTGTACCTGCGCCAGTAGCATCACCGTCATTGTAGTGGCCGCACTTGGGTGGGCGTATTTTGCGAGTCCGACAAGTGCTGAGAGCTAAGGCGCATCACGTCTCACCCTAGCCTCTAGACGCAAGTTAAGGGTGTTCAAGTGGGGAAAAAACATAATTTTATATTTGTATGAAATAGTGTTAGTTTTGTACACATTACTTGAGAGTACATATACCTCTAACGGAAAAAAATTAGCTCATCTAGTTTTCCCGTAATGGCACTTCAAAGTCAAAATTTGCGTATTTTTACTTCATACAAAACTTGAGAACCAGTTAACATAAAGAAATGAAAAAAATCTTATCAAAACTACGCGTTACTGTCTATGGCCTGTAGC
>PNEQ01117968.1:16564-45192 GCA_003012365.1 Medauroidea extradentata
TGTATATGCTTCAAGCCGTAGACGGTGACGTGTAGTTTTGATGAGATTTTTTCCATTTCATTATATTTACTGGTTTTCAAGTTTTGTATGAAGTAAAAATATGCAAATTTTGACTTTGAAGTGACATTACGGGAAAACTAGATGAGCTAATTTTTTTCCGTTAGATGTTAATGTTCTCTGAAGTAATGTCTACAAAACTTACACGATTTTATACAAATATAAAATTATGAACTTTTCCCCACTTGAACGCCCTTAAGAGCCCTATACATCATGAGCTAGATGCAGCATCTGAGGTACGGAAACAGTCATGCGATAAGAGCTATACCCTATCCATTCTAAGGTTGCAGCTAATTCAGTCAAGTTAATGACAAAAAAGTTTTTGCACAGCATAAATTTCATTTGAATTATTGGAAAATACAAGTAAAGTTTGTAACGGCCCAATCACAATGTTAGGAATGAAGACATAATTCAATTGCTTTGATTTACTTCGTTAAAAATTTTTATTTCTGCTCCAGCCTTAGAGTGGACTGGCTCATGCTGCAATAATCATGTCTCCTTTATGCGTGAGGCGTGAATACGGCGTGTAGTGTTTCTGTCGTTGGCTTTTTCCTATGAGACTTTAATCGGTGACCCTATATTTTATGTATGGAAAGTGCATAGTCAAGTCCAGTGCGGGCTTCTCTATTACAGTTTTACGATTCCAGTGGGTATTTTTTACGTGACAGCAGTTTGAAAAATCCGTTTTTGGACATTTCTAGATACCCCGAAAGCGTGTTTCTAAGCATGATATTTAAAAAACAAAAAATAGAGAAGCATAGTTTTAAGTGTGTTTTCTTTTCATAGATAGAGATTTCAAATGCACGTTTAGATGTGGAAAAAAAATTCCCCTAACATGCTGCAACGTCATGCGCGAGTTGAGGAATGCGATGGAGTTTCTGCAGAAGCAGACGACAAAAGGTGGCGGGGCCGAACGGCCAAAACAATAAACAAGTTTTACCACCTGGCTATTACTATTTGGGGAGACATTTGTGACTTACATTTCCGGCTGGCAAGTCCGTCGCCAGTTGAAACATTAGACTCAAAAAGTGTGTTCTTTGCTAAGCAGAGGTCTATCTCGGCAGTTGTTTCCGATTATCTTGGCTATCCTATGGACAAGTACACATATCAAACAGTTCTGTTGACATAGTTCTATATCGTGCATTCTGAATCACCTGTTTGGTTTCCACCATTTCTGGGATAACATATGATCATTTCATATTCACTCGTACTTACACGTTGCTGCATTATGACGTCACAGATAAATTATAATTATTTTAGTTCTTGATGTGATACTTGTGAGCTGTCAAAAAGGTGAACTCGTTTGTAAGACAAGCCTGAAATAATCGTTACACTTTGTTTAGTTTCTGAAAAGACAGGCTGAATCCATCTCCGTTCCTACTCTAAAAGAAATATTTACCAAATATTTGTTTCAACATAACGAATAAATATTTACTTAACCGAACAAAATTTTTGCTACCGAAAATAAATTCCGAAAGATGCACACAATTTTTTACCCAACAAAATACGTAGTTTATTTGACAAAGTACATACGTCTAACAAAAATAATTGGTATGCTTATGTAATTAGGATTTTTATTGAAATAAGAGCAATGACCATTTTGCTACTCCAACCAAATCTTTATGTTTGTACGCGCTGAAGCCTATAATCACAATTTGAGAGTTAATTTACAATTCTATGACAGTTAGCATTGTAGCTACATTTGTAAGTGTATTCAATGATGCTTCATACAGGTACAAACAATTCCGATACAATTCGTTCTATAGAAAACTAAAAATTAAGTGTATAGTTCTACATACACATCGTAAATTTCATGCATTTCCGTTTTTGAGACAACAGGCTCACAGCTACCGTAATTAACAAGAGACTTAAAACACTTACGAAAACCATACGAGGTCTCTACTCGATACAGTTGAAATATTTTACAATTGTTCGAATACCTTGTTCTATTACAGTCTATCTCCGTTAGAAATCATTAAACATTTAACTCGATCTCTTCGCCCATCGACTCAGATATACCATGCTCGGGAACAGGGCAGATAGCCACCAGCAGATGTTGAACAGAAAAAGGCGCGTAAACAGTGAGACGACACAGGCTTCCGCGCGTGTACAAAAGAAAATCCGTTTTAGGTGGTTGGCTCTAGTATGAGATGAATATTTGTTGCAATGGGAGTTGATAATAAGAATGTCTGGGTTTATGAACATACACTACTGCTTATGATTTCTGATAATAAGAATGTATGGGTTTATGAACATACACTACTGCTTATGATTTCTTGCTGAAACCTGCAAAAACATTAAACATGCGGCCCACGAAGATAACAGGACAGTTGATCGTAAAGAAAACAACTGGTGTTTTTGATGAATAATAATAATTATTTTATTTTATAATTAATATTTTTATTTTCATGTATCAAGAAACTCCGAATTGGGAGTCCAGTTCTAACAAGCATGTTAGCATAGTGTACACTACTACTACCCTTTTGTTATGCCATATACTTATATTGTACCAGTACATTACGTTTTCTGTTATCTTGCGGTAGTTTTAGGCAAGGCCAGTCGCTGCACCTGGTCTCTCTGGGTACAGTAGTCTACAGACCAGACCGCCGACAGGAGTAAGCTTATCCCTGCCAGAGAGAGATCGCGCTCTCTCCAAACGCATTGGACTGGGTTAACATTAAGCTGGAACAGCTTAATCCCCAAGCTAACCACTACAACGAGCCTAAAATCCAACTCCCAACAGGGGGAACTGGCTGAAGAGAATAACCTAAGGAGAACCTATCTCAGGAACTCGCCAACTGATATACTTCTCCTCCTGATACCCTCCACTCAGCTGCCCCTTGGTTTGAGTCGAGATGCTATCCACACCTCTAACAGACTTTCCAGGCCTGCTCCTGGGCACTTACGCAGCATTCTCATCAACTCGTCATTGATGAGGAGTCCTCTCCGAGTCTGCCCAGCATAAGAGCAACCACCACTACGTGTCCAACCCAGACCAGTCACGGAGAGAACCTCACCGTAGGGCTCATCTGGTCTTCCGTAGTACTACCTAATTTTCATGGCCATGATGGGTTTTCCATCCTGATTCGGTTGAGCGCGCTTACACACGCTCTGGGTGGCCATTCTACTATCCGAGTTTCTTCACAGTGAATATTCAGACTTTTGGGCCCCACAGGCTTGAGAGCTACGAAGTCTAACTCCCCACCTCGTGTATTCGCCTTGGTGCCATCTGCCGGTGAATCCATCAGGGTAGATACCACTTTCCCAGTCTGGAGAGACCAGGACGCATAGTGCACGCACGCCAGACCCTGCGTCAGTTATAAGATCCAGTAGCGCCACGAGGAGGCTGCAAGTTGACTTGGAAGTGAGAGGTTATCAAGCAGAGAAGTCACGGAAGCTTCGGCTAGTTCCAGAAACTGAAGGAACCCATCTCAGCATAACACTCACCGTCGCTAACAAGCCCCTGAGCAACATCGTCTTCCCTGATGAAGTGGCTCTCAGAGACCTCCTTTAGATACTAGAGCATGACACTGCTCCGACACCTCAGACAGAAGGACTGTGATAGTAAGGATTTTAACTATCTAAACTTGGTCTGCGGCAACTGCAATATACCGTTCTTGAGATTTCACCGCAATTTAAATAGGCCGTCTACAAACAACTCTTGCAGTTTTCTTACACTCGAAAAGAAACGCTTAACTTCCTACTACTGAGTAACCCTGACCTCGTGATCAATATTACAAAGAAGATTATAACTACTACGTTTTCGTAAGCGCCTTGAGTGACCAGTCATTTGAGCACCCGCAGTGAAGCTATAAGGTAGTGTATACTGTAGATGGACTCACCTGGCTACAGGGATGGCCAAGCCGTACTCGCCAGTGTTCTCATTGGGGCGAGGTCTCTCCAGAGAGTAGTCGTCGCCACACTCGCCACAACGACCCTCGTTCTCACCCCACTGCACCTTAGAAGCCCACAAGCACAGAATATTATAGAAATACAGAGGTTAAATAACAGGTAGGATGGTAAACTCAGCCACTCACACAAGAAAAAATGTCTTTGCTAGCCATCAGCAAAGCGTAAACGATTACCGCCAATCAGCGTATGGCAGCTGTACCGCTAGACGTAAACAAGGCCAATAGAAAACATCCCGTAACATGAAGGGGCAAAACAGACACGGGGCTGGTATCGACAGCCTCGGGTAGCCAATAAGCGAAGTTCGGCCGTATCAAATGAGTCATCGCCACGTAATTTCACGTCTGTATTATTATTTAGTCTATGCTTTAAGTATATGAGTCATGCATGCATGCTGGCGATTTCTCAAGGGCAACGCCTCCCTGCCATTTCATTAAAATTGATGATTGGCTTTTTCTATATAAATAAAGTGAAAATTACTATTATGGGTTTACTTTTTAAGGTAAAGCATCACGAGCCGAGCTAGAATTTCTGGTTAATTGTAATAGTCTATTGTTTAGAAACACATATATTTCAAAATGTGAAATTCTGGCGCTCTAGTATAAAATACGTTAGGATACTTTTTTTTTTTTTTGAACTCATTAAATCAAACCGTGACCAATATCGATAACGTGAATAGTCGTACATTAGTTCTAAATTATGAAAATACTGTCAACATTTTAGCGTCATCAGGGAAGACATATGGAAAGAATAGGTGACTAATAAGTAAGGAATTTATAATGACTAGATGTAGTTTTTTACACACTCCATTGCAAGGCCGTTGTCTGTCGTAGAAAACTTAAGAGAATTGAAAACTAGAATAAGCAGGGCATGCTTTAGTCAACAGGATAAACGCACAACATAAAATCTACAAGTGGAATCTGGTCAAATAAAACAAGGACATCAAATAAAAAAGAAAACAAGAAAGAAAAATAAAGAAAACCGACCCCACCAAGGCTGACGACACAGGTTTGAGCCCTGCTGTGGCAAAATGACAAACAGATATACTATAAGAACCCCAAAAATTCCGACACAACGATGAATCGAAGCAAAATACAGTAATTTTCCGGACAAGAACAAGAAAACGGCGTTTCGGGAACTGGACACTGTTTCAGCCTTCAGGCAATGACACAAAGTGTCTGAGAACATAAATTTGACTGGCGAGGAAGCTTAGAATGTTAAAGAGCTATAGGCTACATTTTTTTAGGTAATTTCAATATAAATATTATAATGATTTATAAATGGAAAATTAAACACTCGGTGTGAGAACCCAAAACCCAGGAGATAGCAACGATAGCAAATTAAACGTTAAATTTTGTTATGTGGAGCTGAGAACCTGTCTCTTACATACTTGTCACTACTGACATTTGTGTTCCTCTCGCTGCGGACCTCAATGCTACAGGATGGTAAAGGTGACTCCCTAGATAGGCTGCGTTTGTGTGTGAGAGGCAGGAGCTGTAAGAGTGACATTGACTGGAGTACGTAATGTATTATCGCCTCTCCGCGCAAGCCACTCAGTTGGCGTGAAGTGCTTTACTATTATCCTTTTTCCTATGGGACTTAAAATGGTGACCATATTATTTTATTTGCACGCCGCATAGTTCAAATTCTAACGCTGGTTTCTATTGCTGTGTTTTTCGAATCCGGTTGTTGTGTTTTCAGATACCGCAGTCTGGAAAAGCCTTTTTTGGCCATTTTTAAGATGCCCTAAAATGGTGTTTCCTATAAACGTGCTAAGTTTTTAAAATCTATAGCGACATAGTTCGAAGTGTGTTCTTTTCGTAGATATGCAAATAAAATGCGGCGTAAATAGTTCTGTAAAACAGTCGTAACTCGCTGCAACACATTTGAAGCGCATGTAGAGAGGCCCCTTAAGGCAGTTTTATCAATCACTGCAAGAAAAAAAAACTTTTTGGTCACCAAAAATATTTTATCACTAAGAACCTATCGAAATCTTTTTGAGGTGAACACAATTTTTTTTTGTTGACTCCTTTCAAAACTGGCAATGAAAAAAATTTTTGTATCTATGACAAACAAATTTTGAGAAGTCCATATCGACCACAAAACCGTTTTTTTTCTGTGTACCTCGAACAATGTGAGCGAATAATTATTTTGATTCCCGAAAAACACTCAAAAACACATTTTCATAAATTTCCCCACATTTTGATTCCAGTAGCAATATTCTCCCCTTGTCAATAAATAATCTTTTGCAGAAAGCGATGTAGTGAATGGCCAGTCATAGCATCACAGATAATAATGTACCATATGAAATATTATCCCTTCTCTCGCCATCGGTGCTCACAAGTAGGAAGCGCCCTAAAGGATGTTCGCATGACAAAAAAAAAATAATTTTATATTTACACGACATAGATTTCGTTTTATAGACGTTACTTGTGACTACATTTTCCACTTGTAAAAATGTTTTAACTCTCATAGTTTTTCCATAGTGACATGACAATGTCGAAATTTGCAAGTTTCGGGAACATGGTAATAACAAAAACCAGGTGTCTTTCTCGAATAAAATAATTTACACTGAAATAAGATATTATGGGCAGTATGCTAAAATAATGAAAAACACTCAATGTGATCCCTATGTACATTTTATAAACATCTAAAAAACAAAAGGACTGTTGTGAGTTTTTAAATTAAGCATAATGCCCATAACATCTTATTTCGGTGTAAATTATTGCATTCGAGTAAGACACTTGGTTTATGTTATTATTGTGTTTCCGTAACTTGCGGATTTTTTACTTTGGCACGCTGCTATGGAAAAACTTTGAGTGCTAAAAAAATTTTAGAAGTGGGAAATGTAGTCACAAGTAACGTTTATGAAACGAACACTATTTCGTGCAGATATAAAATTATGTATTTTTGCCACGTGGACACCCTTAACACCTTTAATGAAATAATCGCTTAGAGGTATGTGCATTTCTTGGAATTGTTCTAGGTTAGTTTGGCCGTCAAGAATGCATTCTTCACTGTCTCTTCTGTGATTTCATGACTGTTGCTTTGAAGCATTATTGACGATTGCAAATCAGTAAAAAATTAGGAAATAATTCGTGAGTGAATCACTTGCTACCTTTTTGTACGGTTGGAAACCAAAGGACGTTCGCGAAAATATTTTTGCCCTACTTTGATACAATGCCTTACGTGCACAACTGCAGCTCGTGTTCACGGTAATTGGCAGTTTGTCTTTATGAAGACGTAAATCATTTGACTTTGCCAATCAGAATAAGGTTACCGTGACTACACAAGTTTGTTTTTGTTGGTAGGACCAGTGGCGGCTCGTGGGTTGTTGCCAGGTAGGGCTGCAGTTGCCAAGAGCTGTACAGGGTTGTGCGCTGGTTGACTCTACAGCCACTGACACGCTGATGTGCAGGTGCCTCTTACTACTGAGCGGTCACAACACATCTAGTAGCCGGCAAATATTTCATGATCGTTGGTCTACGGCGCGTTCATCAAGAGTGTACAGTTCCGACTATCTGCAGCCCCACCTGGCAACAACCCACGAGCCGCCACTGGGTAGGATCCAGAGCGCCAAACAGTTAAAAACATTTAATCACCGACCACAAAGTAGAGCTGGAGATGTGGACATTAGTAGGGAGCGCTGATTTTCCCGAAAAGAGTTTTGCCCCACTTTGTTTCATTGCCTTATTTGAACTTCTGCATCTCTGTTTCACGGTCAGTGATTGGATGTTTTAACTCTCACGAGTCGTGGGGTTCTACCAGCAAATCGTATATGTGTAGTGTTGCAGTTACTTTACTATGATTGGCTCAGTGAAATGAGATTAGTCTCTTCATAAAGACACGCTGCATAGTAATCACGAAGTAGCACTGCAAGTGTGCACGTAAGACACTGAAACGAAGTGGGTCAAAACTTTTGTTTCGAGAAAATCAGCAGTCGCTACACATAAGGCAATAAAACAAGTTGCAGCAAAATTATTTTCGCAAATATAAGCTGACTCTTACCAATGGATAATCGACTTTGGCGAGTGTGTATACAGGATGTTCGAAAAAAAAAGTGTGCCATATTGCAGGAACAGGTGATACACACCAAAATAAACAAACAATGTCTAATAAACCTAGCACCCTTTAAGAGGTATGTACACTTTGTGAACATTACAATAGGAGGGTCCATTGTGATTTCCCTCGTAATGAAATACGTGCCATATTTATTTTGGTGTGTATGACCTGTTCCTGTAATATGGCACACTTTTTTTTCGAACAACCTGTATAGGCCTGACTCCTGAGAAGATTGCGTTGTTGCCTTATAAACCAGCGGAACAATTGTACCTGACGGTGGGTGCCGGCTTGTAGCAGAACATGATGGTGCTTGCACACTAATGTACACTCTTGTCACGTAGATCAGGAACCGATAACTATAAATAGGACTGGAGGAAGGGAAAATAAAATCGAACTACTCACGTGCATTATACTAAGTGCTTGGTGTGACGTCATATACACAACTATGTATTTTTGGCCTGCGTGCGAGCAGATACAGTACGGAACAAGCCCAAGCAAACCCTTTAGCATCCACTGTTGAATATGCAGGCTCAAAGTGTCGTCAATGTGTTACCAAATACACTACAGTTAGAGGTGCGTCAATTTCGCTGATTCATCGAGTAGCAGCTAAGATATCTCAGTCTTATACGCGCGCTGGCCACACTAGATTATACATTGTTATAGAACACGGTATGTCACGAAAATGTTCTGTACCAACATACCCTTGAAAACACTGTAGTTTTCTGCAACATGATGATTGGGTGACGTACGTCTGATACAACACAGCTGTCCGCAGACCAATAACTCGCATGAAATATTAAAATATCGGAATTCTTACTGGCTCAGTCAAAAGGTAACAGCTTCCAGTACAAGCGAAAGCCAATAATATTTTGATAATTTGAACGTAAATTGAAGCCCAATAACAGCCAAGTTTTCCGGCGATAAGCCATCATCTCTATCCATTGTCTTCTAACAATTGGGTAGTACACAATAGCCGTATGAATTATTTCCTTATTTACTACTAGATGTATTCGCTCCTGGCGTTAAACCATACGTACAATATACATGATGTTATTTATGATATTTAAAACAACCTGTAGCGAAGTAGCCGACACTGAGACAACAAATTTGATATAAGACACTTGGGGTCGCAATAGTCGGCAAACGCCTTAAAATTGGTGACCAAACGTTGACCAAATGTAGGGGCAGGAAGTTTACGCGAAAATATTTTTGCACCACTTCGATTTTGTGCCTCATGTGAGCACATGCAGTTTAATTTGTGGCCAGTGATTGTATGTTTTAACTATCAGCGCCTTGGGGTTTTTTCTCGCAAATCACAGACGTCTGGTGTCACAGCAAACGTTCTTCTGAATGTGCGGAGTCGTTTTGCGCTTGACTGTGCAGCCCATAACCGTAAACTAGTGCTGCAGGTGTGCACGCAAGGCACTGTAACTAAGTGACGCAGAAATATTTTCGAGAAAACTACGTGGCTCTAACCATATGGTATCACAGATGCCACACATCGCTGCATCTGTGACTACCAGGCGTAGCGTTCGTGTTGCATGAAACCATTTAATTGTGTCCACTTAGCAGTGTACCACGTGGCCCACGTGTGCTGCTTACGCTCACAGTTTACTGGGTTACAATCTCGTGTTTCTGCAGTGTGTTTGTGTACGTTTCCTGCGCATCAGAGAGTGTTAGTTGACACTAATGTGAAGCAGCGGTGGTAGGCGTCTGCTGTCATATAACGCAAATTTTTTCATATCTCTAGTGACTAACATAGATCTTCCCGGTGTTATTGATGACTAGGGCCACGATTTTGTCGCGGAAAGATTTTTGCCCCACTTTGTTTCAGTGTCTTACGTGCACATCGGCAGTTCTGTTTCAAGGTTTTTGGCAGCGTGTCTATGTTCAGACACGTTTTTCATTTGACTGTACCAATCAGAATAAGATTATTGTGAGTCTGTACGTCTATAATTTGCCAAGGCCAGTGAGAGTAAAATCATCCAATCACAGACGATATAGCAGAGCTGCAGGTGTGCACATGACGCATCGAAACCAAATGTTGCAAAAATCTTTTCGCCATAAAATCATGGCTCTATGATGACTGTTTGAGATGGTGGTTCATCAACGGAAAACTTGACTGTTTCCTGGAATTCAACGTACGTTCAGCTTATCAGAAGATGACTGGATTTCGCATGAACGTGAACCTGTTGCCTTATTTTACTGAGCCAATAAGAATCCCGCTATTGTAATATTTGAGGCATAGGGACTAGAAAAATTCGCGAATTTAGTGACATGTAGGCTAGAATCCATTATACTATGCATACTCAATGATGCATGTTGTTGGTCTACAGGCAGCTGCGTTGTGTCAGACTTAACACTTAATCATTAGAGTCCCGGATATATCGCGGGTTCAACGACCTTCAGGCTGGACTGCACAGTACTGTGTACACTATGTCCTCAGCTACTTGTACATTGGCTGCTGCTCCAGCGAGCGAGCATTTGAACATTTGACGATGTAGCGTGGGAGTCTACGAGTGTTTTTATGCGTGTCCACCGTTGGTAGAGGTACGTGAATTTCGCGAATACATCTGGCGTTAGCCTAGATTTCTCAGTCCTGTACACGCACTGGACACAATCGATTATTAGAACCCCGGAAATTTCGCGGATTCAACTGAGGAGAGGTTGGATTTCTAAGTCATGTATATGTTGGAAACTATTTCGATTGGGTTATAGTTTACTAAACGCGACAATGAGGACTCCAAACCAATGGCGGACATGCATAAAAACACTCATGTTCTACCACGCTACATCGTCAAATGTTCAAATGCTAACTCACACGAGCAGCAACCAGTGAACTAGTATCTGAGGATAGAGTGTACACAGGAGTGTGCAGTCCAGCCTGCTGGTCGTTGAACCCGCGAAATATCCGGGACTCTATCGATTATTCATTGGCTTACAACCTTACAAGCGAGTAGCACGCGATAGCTCTAGGAATTATTTCCTTATTTACTACTGGCTTGCGGTAGTCAAATACGTTTCGTGACAGCCGCCAGCTAATCACACACGTGATTATTATGACGTATTAATTTTGGCGTTCAACCTGACCTGGAACGTATCTGCGAAATTGACGTACTTCCAACCATTGGTTAGGAGACCTCAAGGTCACGTTTAATAAACACTGACCCGATCGAAAAAGTTTCCAACATATACATTACTTGGAAATCCAATCTCTCCTCAGTTGAATCCGCGAAATTTCCGGGAATCTATTAATCATATATGTTGCAAGAAACTACGGCGTTCTCAAGGGTATGTTGGCACAATACATTTTCGCGATATGCCGTCATCTTTATCGATTGTATTAGGTGTTACTATGCAGTACGTACCCACATTCCACCGCAAAACAGGGCGTTGTCGTCGTAGTTGATGGGCGTCTCGTAACCGAAGCGCCACATGGAACCCCGGTTGACGGGCCACCAGAGCATGCCATGCGCCGTGGCATACCCAACGTAGGCGGCCAGAAACGTCACAGCGAACAGCGACAAACACATCTTCATAATGTAAGCTACTATCTAGTGTCTTAAGTGCAGTCTGGAGATTAACATGCTCGGATTCTTAACATCCTTATATACTTTACTGCAACCTGCATTTATCTTATGGGGGCATGCGAAAAGGAAAAGGCGTTTTCAGTGGGTTAGATTGTGTGCTGCTATGTGTAACGGTCTAAATCCGGAGTTTGTTTTCCACCAACAAAGCTAATCTTATCAAGGGGCGAGCCCTGTTACACCTCTGAGGTTTTATCGCCATAATGACGCACGCCTGCTTTCAGTCTCCGAAACATGCGCCACGTGATTTGTTTCTAGTTTTAATGTTTCTGTCCTAGTCGTAAGTTCACACACTTGTCGCGGTTTACGTCACTGTTAAAAGCAGTCTGTGGACTGAGCCACTTGGCAGGTCATTCAATTCGGTGGAAAGTTACAACAATCCCTCGTCATGAGTGCGATTTATCATATCACCCGTTGCAAAGTAATTAGGAATACCACAGTGTTTGGACAGTTTTTGGTACACGATTTTAATATTTTCTGAAATGCTGTGGACACACAGCATTGAAGTTGCTATATCGTATCTGAAAACAAAGCTGGAAGTGAAGTGAAGATAGTTAGCACTTAACATCTAGGTCTTTAGCGCTGGTGAGTATGGAGCAACGCCGGAATGAAGGGACGGCGGAAACGGGAGATCACCGAGAAAACTTGCCGAACAGCGGCATCGTCCAGTACGATTCCCACATGCGAAAATCCTAGAACCGAACCCGCCGGGAATCGAACCCAGATCACCTTGGTGGGAGATGAGAAGTCTTACCCGTTGACCTCCGCGGCCCTACCAAGATTGAAACGAGGGGGAGAGGGGAACACATAAAGGCAAAACAGAGTTTTTTTTTGTGTCGTATCACAGAAACACAAACAAACGTAAAGTAAAAGTTCAAAGCATATAACAAAGCGTAAAAAGCTAAGCAAACTGAGAAAACACAGGATACCACAGTTAAGACATCACAGATAACTACTAAGACGAAGACAACGTTCACTCAAAACAGGATGACTCTTAAGTGACGTCACAGACGCAACAATATACGAAACAAAGATGAAATTGTAGAAGAGCACAAGTCCTGAGTTTATAATTGGTTGTTTTACTTGAATTTTTTTTTTTTTTCATTTCGTCACTCTTAGTTTTCCTAGTCCATAATATTTGACAAAATAATCTATCCGTATTGCAAGAATTTTCAAAATACATAGTCAATTTTAAGACAACGGATGATAATCATTGCGCGATAGAATCAGATACTGTATTTTAAATAAACAACACAGTTTAAAATGTATTAAATTTTCAGTGGTTTGTGTAGTAAGTCTACAGTTATTACAGTTTTAATCATCAACGGTAATATAATTAGATCATAAGTACGTATTACAAAACTATTTTAAACAATAACAATCTTGTGTTATGCGATCAGTTTTCCTACAAGTTAAATACTACTCCTCGTAAGCATAATTCTGTGAGGTTTCAGACAGTTTTACACTAACTTGGTAAGTCACTTATTCTGTACGGTTGCTTACCTTTAGTATTGCATTTCGTTTGAAACAACTGTTACGGGATGGTGAGACGATCCTTCTGTTATCTGAAATAAGAATGTGACGTACTTGAAATTCATCTCTATCTTTCCCTTTTTATGCCTGCTTTTCTATCTTACTGGTCCTTCCTACCTGCACTTGAAATACGCTGTAGAATTTAGCGATTACTCCTTTTCGACGGAAATACTTAACGTGCGTTACAGTGGTACCGCTTGGCTCAGTGGGTCTCGGGTTTTATTCCAAGCAGGGGAGGTGACATTTAACGTCACTTCTTCGGGTTCTGGACTGGGTGTTTGTGTTCGTCTTGACTGATTACAAAACGTCACCGTACAGTTACAAACTTCAACAAACAAAATAAAAATTACTCGGGTCACATGTATTTTCCCAAATTAAAAAAAAATGGGTTTCGGGGGGGGGGGGGGGTGTGAACGTTTGTTGCAGTGGCGAAGCTTGCCATTGTACCAAACATTTGAATTGGAAAAAAAAAGTGGTTAGAGCTCCTGGTCTGTGTGCCGATGGTCCTGGGTTCGATTTACGACCGAGGAGCAATTTAATGTTACCTACCTGAGTTCAGAACTAGGTATAGTCTGTCTCACGTAAAATTTCCATTTTTCGTCTTGATGATGAAGACTGTTATGTGTAACAATTTATATAGGAAAATATTTTTTTTTATTTTGATAAATTACATTTTGAGAGACAGCTGGGAGTGTTTGTGCGAAAATCACATGCGACAGAGGAAAACACTGTTTATTGCATGGAAAGAG
This sequence comes from Medauroidea extradentata, assembly GCA_003012365.1. Taxonomy (NCBI): domain Eukaryota; kingdom Metazoa; phylum Arthropoda; class Insecta; order Phasmatodea; family Phasmatidae; genus Medauroidea; species Medauroidea extradentata. The sequence goes on from PNEQ01117968.1 coordinate 30,462, forward strand.
CTGTAAAAAGAAATGCCTACACAACTGTCAAAAAGTGGAATTCTTATATGAGACAAACTTTAATGTGTTTTCCCCCCCTCTCATCCATCCCTGCGGAAGGCAATACCAAAACACTGCAAGCTCACCCTCGCCTAACAATACTGGGTGCCCCACCCCCCACCTTCTGAAACAGTAAACGGAACTATCGTAATCGTAGGGTGCATATTAATTTCAAATTATGGCCTAAAATAATGTTCGGTACGGTCGCATAACTTTATTTCAATACGTGGATAATATATTTTTGCTCTTGATGCAAATATGTTATTTCAATTTAACACTTTACTATTTGCCAAAAGCAGGAATTTATCCAGTTACATACCTTTCATAAATGCTCTTTGATTGTACATTAGGAATAAAATAACATATCTTCCCTAAAGTAAGTGGCAGAAGTTGATACGACGCGTGGAAACTTCAAAGCTTTGAAATTTACGCGTGCACTGGTTGTGAATAGTAAATTATTTAATGAATTAAAATGGCCTATAAAATAACACACGTCTCTTGACTTAAGGGCTTTCGAGTGGGGGAAAATTCATAATTTTATATTTGTGTGAAATAGTGTTAGTTTTGTAGACTTTACTTAAGAGTACATTTACCTCCAACGAAAAAAAAATTAGCTCTGCCAGTTTTCCCGTAATGTCACTTCAAAGTCAAAATTTGCATATTTTTACTTCATACAAAACTTGAAAACCAGTAAATATAATGAAATGGAAAAAATCTCATCAAAACTACACGTCACCATCTACGGCTTGAAGCATACACAAACCCGTTATAAAATATTTTTGTGTTTAAAATAAATTTCTAAAAGAACCAAAAAAATTTTTAAATTTTTAAATTTTTTATTTAACATAAACATTTTTGTAACGGGTTCTATATGCTACAAGCCATAACCAGTAACACGTAGTTTTGACGTGATTTTTTCCATTTCATTATGTTAACTAGTTTGCAAGTTTTGTATGAAGTAAAAATATGCAAATTTTGCTTTTGAAGTGCCATTACGGGAAAACTGGATGAGCTAATTTTTTTCCGTTAGAAGTACGTGTACTCTCAAGTAACGTGTATAAAACTAACACTATATCATACAAATATAAAATTATGTTTTTTCCCCACTTGAACATCCTTAACACACTTCCAAAAAAAAGTTTTTCTCATGACGACTTTACTAACTATATTCATAGTGCTTCAACACTGCAACGTGGTCTTTTAAAGTGCATGTGGTCGATTACTTTATATCAATGTACGATAATTTGGTTTTTATTTAAAAATAATTCTATAGTGTTGAGGAGTTTAGGGGTACAAAAATGTATTATCCTATATGCAATAAATTGCAATTCTTCCGCAACTTATCGAAATATTGTCAATTAATTTGATCAGTAATGTTTGAACAAGGGGTTTCCTTTTTCGTTTGGTCGACAGTGAGGACAATAGAAACGGAAGAAGTGGCCATTTATAAGTTACAGTCTCAACATTCGTCAAGAGTGTTTCGAAATATTGGAGAAAACCTATATCATCGTAACAGGACCAGGAATGTAACCCCTATCCTCGTGAACGTGAATCTGGTGTTTTACCAATTTGCAGTTTCATCGGATTTTACCTGAGTTTAACATTGTTCGGAAGCTGTTATTTTATTCTGTTCATAAACTAGACAGCAGGATTTCAGTTTGTATTTCACAATAATGCTGGCAAAATAAATATATGAATAACTTAATATCAGATTTAACTAATTAACTCCTTACGTTTCGGATTATAATATATTAGTGATTTGTTTCGAAAAGTTATCGGAAAATGTATCGAAATCAAACATTGCACGATACATTTTAGGTTATCTCAAAACTTAAGAATTTGCTGCCTTAATGTATCAGCCAACATGTCAGCGTAATCATACTAAACTCCAATTGGATTATTATTGTGCAGCCAGAGATGGGCATAATATTAGTTGGAGTAGTGTATAGTTGGTAACATCGAAGTTATTATTTTTCGCAATGCGGTTTCGTGTTTTAATGTAAAATAGTTTTGTATTTCGTCTCTGAGTAAACGTTACAATTGTTTAAGTCCAAAACCGGAAAATTTGAGGAGCTACTTTAAACTAAGAAATGACAGTGTCTCGCAGTAGTGTTTGTAGTCTCAAAACAAATTTCTCGATAAATGTTTCATGATGACTAGAGTTGCGGAAATTTCGTGGGTTCATTTGAATAATTAGCTTTCGAACTAACACACACGTTACCTTCGTAATCAGATCACCATTCAGTAAACTCGTCCATTAGAACACTGAACCGTTAGTAGACCGTATGAAATCACTGAAGGATGATGATGATGGATAGAGATGACGGTATATCGCGAACATGTTTGTGCCATTATGACCCTTGAAAACACTGTAGTTACTTTTGACGTGTATGAATGGGTGATATGCGTCTGGCACAACGTAGATGTCTGCAGACCAATAATATTTATCAAATATTACAATAGCGGGACTCTTGTTGGCTTAGTAGCTCCACGTACAAGTGAAAGCCAGTAATCTTCTGGTAAGCTGAACGTGCGTTGAAACCCAGTAAATTGTCAAGTTTTCCCAAGATAAACCATTATCCGTTATCTCTATTGATGGAAAATCACGAAAAATCGTTCTTGCTGGCATATTTTCTAAAACAGTGTAGCAACTTGCCCCTTGAATGACTAGACAATGGTTTTGTGACACGGTTACAGACGAAAGCACAAAGGTTCGTTAGTGAATCGAAAGCATTATCAAAGGACCGTTAAAACGCGGAAGCACCAATGTCGAAAGAAGAACGTAAGACGAACACACGTCACTTTACAACATATCAAACACTTACCCCTCACTACTTTGCATGATGTACAACGGATCATTCACTGGAGTAGCAGTCAATCGTGTTACATTAGAACGATTCTTGCAACGGGGGCAAGCTACAAACTAAAGTAGTGTTCCGGACAAATGCCATTGCAGCAATGGCGTGTGTCAAAAACACATATTTAGTTAGTGACAGTCAATGTCAAGTAACTCACCTGACGACAGACTGCATACGTCCTGTGGACTTGGGCAGGCAGATCACAGATCGCTCAAAATATCCTGCTCACGATGATATGCAGAAAGTTAAATGACTAATCCTGCGATCCTGAGTCAGACAAAGCATACCTAGTAATTGTTTTGACCTTAATATTTAGTGGTCGTTTGTCGTTTTACTGGTTTGTAAGCAAAGCTTGCCGTAAATGAAGAAAACATCTAATTCTCTGTAGTATTGTACCATGTTACAACTGCTGAAATTATACGTAAAATAGTATTCTTGTGATATTTACACTGATAAAAAAAGCATTATTGCCAACACAAAATATTTTCTCGTTATGGACTTCACCAAATATTTTTTATTGTGGCTACACTATTGTTTTGCTGCATCTAATACTGTTTCACAGTGGCTACTAATAATTTAATGTTTTAACCACTATAAAAAGTTTTGTAACTATTACAAAAAATTTGGTGAGGTCCGTATTGACAAAACGAATTGTGGCCACCACAAAACCGTTGTTTGTGTAGACTGGAAAATTGTATATAAAAAAGATGGCAGACAAGAACACTTGGTTTATGAGTATTCTGAAATGTGATAAATAGAAAGTGGTTGGTAGGAGCTAGGGATATCATAAAAATCACATAGCCTGTGTTTAGAAAATAGGTAGGAATTTTATTCATCGTAATAATGAACTTGAGCAAACAATGTCTGTGCTGATGTCGTTAGCACAGAAGCATTCCTCTAATGGAACCCTGTTCTTTTTTTCTCCCGTACAAAGAGCCGAACATTCTAGTGTATAAACGTGCTAAATAAATAAACAGAAAAAACACTGATACAAAGTAGGCCTAGTACCACAGTCACTGACCAAAACGAGTACACCTTTCTACGCATTAGAGGATACCTGGAAAGTCACAGCATTCTGAAATTGTTCTCTTGCTGTATTTACCTCGAGCGACCGATTAATAAATTGGGTTTTGATATTTTCCGTCGTTGTCTGTATCAACAGCGATAAACTCGACAATCTGGCCTGGATTGAAGTCAAGAGCACACGTATCTGTGGACTCAACGCTTCCAAAAGGACTGAATGACACGTTGACACGCTGAACCAAAAATGTAATCAGTATCTAGGTAAATAACTTTCGTCGCAGTAGTTTTGAGGAAAATTCGCTCCGCAGCCAGATGAAAATTCCCCAATTTTGCTTCATTCCCGCGCCTATAATGTTCTAGTATTAACTGCTGAATTTGTAACTATAAAACAATGAAATACAAAGACATACTGAGCAACATATTGCACAAATGAGTTTGATCAAATACCGGTCTGTTATTCAGACTAAAATAAAAAGCACTGTACTTACTGAGTACAACTTAGATTGTTTCTCTCAACCAAGAGGTACAACTTAAACAATTTTCGTTCAGTGAGTTATTTTTTCCCGGTTTTAGCACACAATTTCAATGACATTTCAATATAAAGTATTTCACTTCAAAGTAATTTTCATTTTAAAGTATACTTATTGAAACTCCTACAGTGAGTTATACGTTTGAGAACTGTTCAGTATAAATTATTTACAAGCTTTCCGTTATCCGTTATTAACATTATTACTATATATATATATATATATATATATATATATATATATATATATATATATATATATACATATATATACGTTATATTTTGAAAAGATCCTTAATAATATACACCCCTAGATAGTTAATAACTACGTACGCCTATACTACGATGATGAGTTATCAAGAGAGTGGTTATTCTGAACCTAGATTATACCTGCTACGTACATATATGACAATTGTAACTGAAAGTTATTTTTTTACTTTTCAGTTCACATTGTTTTAAGAAGCTTGTTTTTATTTTTTTACTAAATTTTTTTGTATTAATTGTAAAATTCCAGGCTCCCTTCAACTTAGTAATAGGATTTCACTTTAAAATTTGACAGAAAGTTAACATAGATTGCATAATATTTATTGTAATGAAGCCGATACATTTGCTTGGATGTGATCTACACGATAAGGCCACTACAGAAGTTAAAGTCACGACTGTGTACATAGTCCGGTAACTACAGCAACATGGATCAAGGTTGGCATCTCATACAGACCGAACCAAACGGTAGGCAATATATACGAAATATTGCACTTTAATGTGTAGTACACTTACAGAATTAAATCTGTATGCATGTGTAAGCTGTTATTTGAAATCCGTTAGTTTCCACAACTTGTTTGGTAACGTAATGACTGCTTACATATATATATATATATAATTAACTGTATGCATGTTACCTTAGAAAATAAATGAAACTACTTAAATTCGTTGGGAAATTAATGGACTTTTGTACATACACCTAAGTATAATAATTCGCCTTAAGTTTAACACTATTATGTTTATGTTGCTCACGAGTGTTTGGTATTTGGTAATATCAGCTATTGTAGGTTTATAAAATAATTATCTAGGAATTCCAAATCAGCTCACGTAAAAAATGTATGGTCAATATATTTTTACGAGAAAGTACTGACGAAACACACTGCAACGTATTTGAAATGCGCGGTAAGGGGAACCCTTAAATATGTGACATCTCGACGACCCGCAAAAAAAGATTGACTGAGGGTGGCATGATGTATGGAGCAGCGTAGGAATGAAGGGGCGCGGGGAACGGCAGATCCCCGAAGAAACCCGGGCAAGATTCCCACACGAGAAAATACGGAAACCGACCCCGCCGGGAACCGAACCCGGATCGCCTTGGTGGCAGGCGAGTGCACTAGCCATTGCGACAACTTCTGCCCCACTTGCAAATAATAGGTACGGGCTGTCCTGCTCAGTGACGCACGGTAGTTGGAGAAGGGATGCACCCAGATAAACAGCATACAACTCCTGAGTCCAAAAACTGAAGTCGAGAACTGTAAAAACACGTGGAAAATTGTATGACACATTCGTATAGGTGGTTTGCGATGATGGAAGAACTTTTGAAGATCACTATATTATTTATTGTGAACTTAGACATTATAGGCGGTTCGGGATAAAGTGAGCACTCGAAAAAGCTCTGCTAAAGTAGTATTTTTACCCAATTCGTATCTTTCCGCACGTAACAGATAACGACGGGAAATATCTAACCTCTCTGGACTTGTCACTTGATGTTTGCACACGTAAGACAAATTACGAAGTCAGTGGGGATCTATACAGTTTGATAAACAAAGTTTACTACTCATATCTAATACAATTATGTCGATTTAGGCTGCTTTTTTTTCAGTATGGGTGTATTTAAATAGGAAAATACATATAATTATATTGCGTGATTTCGTTGCCATCCACACAATTACTAAGGTAGCTAGAGTTAATGTCGAATTATATGCAGTAACGGCTAGTGATATTTTCCAAAGGTTAAATTTTTAGTGCTCATTTTATCTCGAACGACCTATATCTTTGAATGCAGTACAGTCTTCAAAATTTGATTGTTACTTAGGTTGCTTTGTTTACATTAAAACGTTGCAAGACGTTATACATTTTATAAAAGGAAAAAAGGAACTAAGATTTCTAAAGTACTCACTTTATCCCGAATGTGCACCTCAAACCGAGCTCGAAAGTATTTACGACAAAAATAATTAATTTTTAAAAATTACTTACTTCTACCTGGTAGGTAAATAATCGGCGAATTAGACGAACAGTCCGTTCGTCATAATCGAGGACACGGGCAGAAGACGAAAACCAGTCTACCGCATGTTCAGTCTGTGGCAGATACAGCGAGGGATCGTCTCAATCCCCTCGACACCATTGTTCCTCGACGGGCGACAGATGGCAAGACGAGCCCAGCGTGATTATATCGTCTACAACGCGACCATAAGGCGGTATTCCAATAAGCACAGGCGCCCTCCCCAGCTGACCGACATGGCGCGAACGGCAGAATATACAGTATGACTCGGGACAGATTATGTTAATTAACATGGCAATGGCTTATAAAGAAAGTATATCGAAAATGTGTCTTTAATCTTTCAGTAAATTTTTTTAAAGTGGTAATAATACTACTCTCAAAATCGACCTCAAAATTTAATTTCGTTGAATAAAATCTGAAACTACTTGGTCTTTCATTGTTTTAACACCTTTCATTCAGACTGTTGTTGCATTATGTCAAGTGGTATTTTATTTTTTATTTTATCGAATTACACTTTACAGTCAACTTTCACGGTACAAAACAACTACAAAAACGTTTACAAAAATTGTTAACACATGTTGAATTTGTTTTTCATATGTTACCACTACTGAAAATTATATGTATATTAGCTTCGACTGCCGACGTAAACGACAAATTCAATACAACACGAATGGTGCTCTCTCTTGGCCGGATAAACATAGTGCCAGTGCTACTATCTCTTGTAAGCAAAGTACACTAAGTTTCTACGAGGGGCGAGTTGATGTTATATCTTTTAAAATCGGAATTCTAAGGAGAAATAAATAGTATTTATATCAATAAAAACTAATCTTAAGTAACAGGTACTTCAAAACACGTTGTGAAAAGTGAGAAAATATTATTTAGTAAGAAGTGTTACAGGAAATGATATAAAGACAGTTACAAGTGACTATCTTAATCGCTGTGGCTCGCAAAAGACAGTCACAAGTGACCATATTTACCACAGGTGAAGTTAGATAATAGACCCCAGGTCTCCGCTTTCGCTATGTAGCCTACATAAATAAAATTAAATTTTGCTAAATATTTTTGAAAGGAGTGAAGTAAACATTTACTTAAGAACACCAAATATTTTGTTTGCTGAACAAGTGAAGAAAAGAAGTGAAGAGATTTTGGTCAACACTTAACGTCAAGGTCATAAGCGAGTATGGAGCAGCGCCGGAATGATGGAATGGGAGAGACGGGACATCACCGAGAAGGCACGCCAACCAGTGGGATAGTCCGGCATGACTCCCAAATGCGAATATCCGGTGACCGACCCCGCCAGGTATCGAACCCGGATCTCCTTGGTGGGAGCACTGCGCCAACCACGCCCCCCCCCCCCCGCCCAGTCACAGGGCGAAATAATAAAAGGACGAACCTGATTTTGTTGACCCTATAAAATATGTAACTCATTTAGCAATGTACTAAAATATGCTTAGCAATAACATATTGGGATGACTCAAATGTAATAAAGTACTCAAATACAGATTTTGTTCCGCGAACCATACATAAATGCACGTGCACGCCGCAGTTTGTAATTACGACTCGAAAGTATTGAACCATATATCAATTAAGATTCGTCGATCGCCAACTTTCATTCTTGGCCGTGTATGCTAATGACCGATACCTAACCTAACATGGTAGGTCTCAGGTACGATTGTCGGAGCTGCCATGGATTAGTATTGCTCTTGGGAAACAAATTAAAAACAGCAAAATAATTTCGTTCCAACAGCAAAAATAAGTATTGCGTCATTCACAAATTATTTGGTTCCGACAAATTGATTTTGTTTAACTTAACTAAACTCTTCTCTCAGTAAAATTATAATGTCCCATCCAGAACATTTATCGCGATCGTAGCGACAGGATAAATAGCACGCATTCAGATGGCCTTAGTGCGTGAACATCTGCTTCGTACAATCTTAAAACGCCCTATTCAAGGGCCCGTCTCTCGATGAGCAGTCGCCGAGCGGGAGAGATGCCCAACGCCCTTACAGACTGGTAGAAGTACAGTGTTGGTGACAAATATATTACACTTCGGTTAGGTAGCATTTGTTACTTCATGAATATTTCTAAGTTCATACGTATCGACGTGAAATGGTGGTTTAATATGTAGACTACTATTATGAAGATTACGATATGTTAAAATTACACTTGACTTGCATATAAATATATATATATATATATATATATATATATATATATATATATATATATATATATATATATATATATAGGATGTTACAAAAAGGTACTGCCAAACTTTCAGGAATCATTCCACACACACAAAGAAAGAAAATATGTGATATGGACATATGTCCGGAAACGCTTAATTACCTTACATCTCGTTAAATGTTAACACAAGCAATGCAGTCCATATTACCTTCCGTCAAGTGGCCCACCTGGCGGTGAACCTAGGAAGTAAAGTACATTGGGAAAGATCCAATCCATTGGGTATTTGGGACATTTTCTGTACGACGTGTTATTTACGATGACATTTAACGAGACGTGAGGAATTGAGCTCTACCATGGTAGTAATATATATATATATATATATATATATATATATATATATATATATATATGCTAAATAGCAGTTGCAGTTGCAAAACATAATTATTTATAGAATATTTATCATATTTGTGAATATAGGTACCTAAATAAGCAGGTTAAAATATTGTAAAATAAATCCTACTGTCTGAAATTTACATATCAAAGTTAGAACATAAAAACTGGATACTAAACTCCTAAATTGCTACTGTTTTAGGACAATACACTAAGTCCAGAGTGTATTAATTGAACTAAAGGTACTAATTGAAACAAGGACTATATCTGCGTATTTTTCAAAGGCACACTTCACATATACCTTCCACCCACGTATTGTTAGCCGAAGAGAGCGATAGGGAATAAGAACGAATGCCAACGATGTAGAAATTCGTGGCAAACAGCGTAGTATTTTTACCACGAAATATGAAGTAGTTAAATTTTGTGGAATTTAAAAGTGGAAATTTTGCAAAGCTAGAATATTTCCGTGCCAGATTAAGGATTAAGTTCTGTAATTTCTTTACATGTATAATCGGTGCAATGCGACGTAAATACATTACAGGATCACAGAGACTAGGGGACTGAGATACGACTTTTCATTCCTGCTGCAGTATTTTGTACCATTTTACTAATTATAACGAAATAATTCTTGTAACTAAATTTTGAGGACGTGATATCTATAGTTTTACTAAATAACTGATTCCGTTTCTCGTTAACAGCCGGTTGCTAGTCGTTACTGCCAGCCGAATTCTTCTATATTGTAACGAATATCAACAAATATTGGTACTGCTTACTGTCTTATTATAATCGCAGGTAGCAATAAATAAAAGAACCGACACAATACCGACAATTCTAGTTAATCGGACATGTAGATTAACTCATAGGAGGGACACGCAGAAAGTTATCGGTAACGTTCATTATCCGTCGGAATCTGACAGAAAACGAGTTACAGAACGCACTGCTAGGGTCAGAAACTTTAGTAAAGAACCTTACATTACATCGTCCTTGTGATCACCTCCTGCTACCAAACATACAGGTTAATTAGCGGGCAAATGTACGATATGGAAATGTTTTTCCTACATAATGATACATTTCTTATCTCAACTATCATGCCAGTCAAAAGTTTCATTGTATGTATGAGAGTCTTCAGTCATTTGTCTTGCAAAATAACTACTTTAGAAACTTTTGTCCTATATCTTAGGTCTGCTTTTGAATTGGTTTTGTTGATTATCTTTAAAATGGGAAATCCCGGAGACAGAACGTTGCAAAACTTGTAAAATCACTCTCAGAACTTAGAGATGGAATATTGCCTCAGCGAGTATTCCTCGAACTGATATTAGCTTATAACAAAATAAAAAAAAAGGGAAATATTTAAACGAGATCAGTACAACATTGATACTATACGATATATAAAATTCTGTTGCACGTATCATTTTAGAATTTATTAATAATTCACAAAGATCACTCAGACTAACATTTTATAGTCAGATACATCTACTATCTGAAAAAGCCTTCACGACTGAATCATAAGAATGGAAAGGAATATACACATCACTCAAATTACTGATGGTTTATTAATAAAACGATTACAGTGTCACAGCAATGAAACAAAATGTCATGCAAAAGTCAAAGCTATTACGATCTGCAAAAAGCCGCTGCACACTATGTAACCAGCAAACAAGCCTTGGTCCTGCTTCTGTCAAGCACCTTCTGCACAAGTTCACAGTTCTTCAGTATTTGCTACTGAATCAGAATTACTTCCTAGTTGCCGAATGAAGATACACTGTACGTGTTCAAACTGTCATATATTAGACAAACATGAATTCTAGGGAAAAATGAATAATCTTGTCTTGCTTAGAAGGGAGTCAGAACATTTCTGACAATCGCCTAACATTACTGATAGAGATGGGAACAATTCGCGGGTTCACATAGCTGTAGGCTAGGCTCCAAGTACATGTGTGTATTCAAGCAGACATTATCTGCTCGCTGGCTGCTCGATGACACAGTGATACGGCCCTGCATTTAGTTGCTTCTGTACTATCGGCTAAGCGACTTCCAGGAAGTGTCAAATAAGTCACGGGCCAATTGCGAAAGTAGCACGAAGTTACAGCTGCAGGAATTCTATCTTGGGCCAAAATAAAACGCGAATTTTTCAGGTCTCTAATTAGTGATAACCCGGGCTCAGCTTTAGGTCAAGCCATCTTGATTGCGACTATTCCGTTTTTTTTAAGTCACTCAAGACAAATAATGGGGTAGTTTGTTAATGCAGACCACACAATATTATCTTCCTCATTCCCGCATGTATTATACAAAGAAAAATAGTGTTCGAAGACACGTTAAACATACCATAAATAAAATTAATTGGGTAACAGCTTCACGCACGCGAGTGTTCCATTACGGTTAAGAATGACGAAGCAGGAAATCAAAGGTAAATGAAAGCGAAAGTGTGCAAAGTACAACGTATCCATGGTGTTCAGGAATTAGAGATCGTAAATGTACTGAGTGGTATGTAACACAAGAATTTATTGTCAGCGAACATGTGTTCGGAAATGGCACACTGAAAATGTACAGGAATAAACACTAGTGCCGGAATTCGAATTTCGTGCTCTCTGAAGTGCCAGTTCAGTGGCTGACCGGAGTGAGTGAGAGATTTCGGTCAGCGCTTAACATCGAGGTCTTCAGCGCTGGTGAAGGATGACATGACGTGAGTATGGAGCAGCGCCGGAATGAGGGGGCGGGGAAAACGGGAGATCACCGAGAAAACCCGCCGACCAACGGGTTGGTGACCGGATGTGTGGGAACAGGCATAATACAGACGGCAGGTATTCAGGTGCATTAATGGGTTCAAGTATGAACATTCATAATTTTATTTGTACGAAACAGTGTTGGGTTTGCAGACGTTACTATAGTGATTACTCTATATTTCATTAAATTTGGGGTTCCGGTTGGCGCAGTAACTTGAACCGCCTTCCACCAAGGCGATCCGGGTTCGATTCCCGGCGGGGTCGTTCCTCGGATTTTCGCATGTGGGAATCGTGCCGAACGATGCCGTTTTTCGGCGGGTTTTCACGGGGACATCCCGTTTCCCCACTCTCTTCACTCGGGCGCTGCTCCATACTCACATCATGTCACCCTTCACCAGCGCTAAATACCTCGATGTTAAGGGCTCCGCCTACCTCTGGTTTCAAATGCGTCGCAACGTGTTTGTGAAGAGGGTTTTTTCTACGAAACTATTCCACATGTACCCATTGTGACAACTTACGAAAGTAAAACCCACTTCTCGCAAGGTCGGAACCTAATTGTTAATATACCGTGCTTATTAAAAACACTGTTTCTAAGCCCTCCAACATAGCTAAAAACGTAATTATCAAACTGCCATTCTTCAAAATGTACTAACCGGATGCATATGAAACTCTGATTGAGACGTGCACTGAACTTTGGTGCAGACTTTCCACAAATAAAATTATATGATCACCGCTTAGTGTCTCATAGTAAACACGGTTCGGTGGGAAGCCTGCACACTTGTTCAGCGCATAGCTCATTGAGACGATGCGGCATTTTAAACGCACTTCGTGGTCGCTCTTAAGTCTTCGTAATTTCTGAACCTCTATCGTGCAGTTAGGTGGCGCCCTTTAGTACTGAAGAAAATCTCTTCAATCTCTTAAATACATTATTAACTATTTCATTACTGCATTCCGAAAACGGCATGTCAGAAATCAACATGCCTGTGCTACAGCAACATACATTCGACGATAACCAACATAATTACTGAAATAAAATAACGTGCACTGCAATTATATATTACGGCGTACATGCTTAATGTTACACAGTATAAAACAACCAATTTCCTTTTTTAAAAAATTGCATAAAACATTGAATTTTATTTAGAAAACTAACGACATATTTAGTACACAAAAAGCAAATGAGAACATAATATTCATACGGGGCTAAGTGCCAAAAAGCTAAATTTCTATATAATGACGAAAACAGTATATTGCGACCAACAAATGAACAAGGAATTATCCAAATGCGTTCACATATTTTTTTACAACGGGAATGCAGTAAATAGGAGCAATCGAACATTAATTAATACAAAACACTTATGAACATCAATATATATTTTTTCTCCAACCATCTAATTGTGCTGATGTTTGGCGCGCATGAATATCGCTAGGAGATAGCACTTTAGGTATGTCTTCTACCTAATGTTTTGGCACCTTTCTATGTACCTAACTCGTTTTTGTCGAAAATGGTACTTAGCCCCTTTTGAATGTTAAGTCCTCAAATACCATTTTGTTTCACTGAAATATTTTTAATTTTTTTTTCGCAAATATGCAAGCGTGGCTTATTACATACTGGCACAACGTGTCCTGTCGTTACGTCGCTAGTGTTAGTAATACATACATATGGAACATAGAACGATTTAAAATGAACTTGTTTAAATTGCGATTTTAACTAGTTCTTAAACAGCCTCAAGGCCAGGAGACCTCCCTAAATGCGCTTGAAATAGTGTTGCAGCGAGTTGCGATTATGTTCTTTTTGACGGCATTAGTAACCATATTTTATATTTATATGCTTAGAAAAGAACACATACTTCAAACTATGTCACTATTAAGTACAAAAATCAGCAAACCTTTTAGAAGAATGATTATTGGGCCGCTCAAAATTGTTGAAGACGTCATAGTTAGCCGTATGTAAAACACTATCAAACGGATTAGAAATACTCAAAGAAAGAAACGCGAACTGGACTTAACACCCAAAAATAAGTTTAATGGGATCAGCTCGTCCTATAGGGAAATTAGTTATGATAGAGAACTGCACGCCAGTTGAGTTGTTTGTGATTAGAGGTGATTGTGCATTGCAAGCGCTGGTCAGCGGCATCTTTAGCACCCTTTCGATTTTGTGCCTCAGACACATGGGCAGAACCTATCTAAGAAGACATCCCCATTCCGGGGTCCTCTGTATGTAGGGACCCATGATTTTCAGGAAAAGATTTTGCACGACTTTGTTTCAATGCCTTGCGTGCGTTCCTGCAGCACTGCTTCGAGGTCAGTGATTAGATGTTTTTAAACTCTCGGCGTCTTGGTGTTCTGTCTGCTAACCACATACGTGTAGTGTCGCAGTAACCTTGGTTATATTGGCATGGTCAAATATGTGACGCTTCTACACAAAGATATGCTGCCAATAACCACAAAGCAGAGCTACAGATATGCACATAAGGCATTGAAACAAAGTGGTGCTGTATCTTGCAAAACCTACGAGGCAATTTTTTGTAGATTATTCAAGTTGTTTACACAATCCACGAACAGCTTGCAGTTTAGTAGGGAAGTAGTGTCGCCACTTTAGATTTATAAATTTTTAAAGCTAATTCTTGTTAGAGGATATATAAATATATATATATATATATATATATATATATATATATATATATATATATATATATATATATATATATATATATATATA
>PNEQ01117969.1:6963-25032 GCA_003012365.1 Medauroidea extradentata
TATATATATATATATATATATATATATATATATATATATATATATATATATATATATATATATATATATATATATATATATAACTTCATGTGTTATAACAGAAATGTTGACACATTTTTAAACGTGTATGTGTGTTTAGAACTTGTTGTGTTTAATTTTTAATGTACGTTATTGCACCTGAGGAAATAATTTCGCAGTTATGAAGTTACGAAACAAAAAATGGGTACTTTATCGATGTCTCACACTAGAAATCTTGTTATTTAAAATACCATTTTATACGGCCATAAAATATAACTATACTTCTCACTCAGAGAAACTGTTGCTTTACCTCTGAAGCAAAGGTAAAATGGCTAATACAGTATCATTTTCATGTTATCTCAGAATGTAATTAGTTTTATGAATTTACTATTGTAATATGAACTTCAATGTTATGCTTTATTTAATATCAATGTAACATTTTGTGACATATCGTATACTAAGACTGGGTCGATACTTGTAATTTTTGCGTAAGCTATTGACAAAGGTAGATAACATATTTTATCACTCCACGCTAGAAAACTGCACGTGTACTAAAACCATTTTCTCTATCTTATCTTGACAGCTGTTCTTCACTGTAATGGTAGAATCGCATAGGCGCGACAAAAGCGACACGATCGCCGCGATATAAAATACAAAAGATGTCCGCCAATCAGGCTTCTGTGGCGTCAGTTCGACAAAAATGGCGGACGCAATGCTAATTCCGAATATAGCTTATATCGATTTTATTATAGAGTGTGAGTTGAATTTTGAGCCCAAATGTTGATGAAACTGGTGAGTTCGTAATAGATTGCGTTTGTTTATTTTAAAAGCGATTTTCGTTGGTTATCAGAAGCAGATCACAGCCATTTTAAACGAACGTGTATTTACACATTTCGGAATGCCGGTGGTTATTTTTAATATATTACAAACAAACAGGAAAAAACTGAAATAATGTCAACATGTACAATGGCTGTCGTACTTGAGGTTAATATGCAGTGACAATGAACTATTTATATGTAATATGTTTTTAATATTTTTCGCACTGCAGCCAAACAAAAGTTCGCAATAATGAGAAGTTTTAATGTCGCATCGGTTTTGTCGTGTCACTCCATCGCACCTAACTGGTTGCACAATGACACTATAAACTTTTGTAATAGGCATTTCACAAAGTAATCATATCTTTAGATGCCACGCGCTACTCTACTGATACTTGATTGTACACCGAGTGTTCGGAAACTCAAGGTCAAATTGTCTTTGTTCTTAGGACCACGCCGCTTAATAATACATATAATGAAACTGATACAAATAGAGCGATGATTGAAATAATTTAAATGGTCAGTAGTACAAGCTGTTCGGATATTCTTTGCCAAAACTTTGGATTAATTGTAATACAAAATCCCTATAACCTTACGCCCAGGTATAACTGTTTATGATATACACTTTTTATGTTCGAAGTAGAGCTGTACAATGCCTGGAACACTTGAGAAAAGTAAGCTCGAGATGCTACGTGCGTCTTCTATTCAAAGAGTCCTGCATATCTGATCCAACCGCATTGCTCTTCAGGAGATGAGCGTCATAACTTTGAACACAATTAAGTGCAATAAAAACACAGAAAACACTTTTTCGTAAAAGTCTAACCACAAAACTGTTGAAAAATAACCGAAACACTATAGTAGATAGGAAATGGCAATCCGGGGACAGGAGCAAGGGGCTGTGTTTGATGGTCGAACTTTGAATCCTGTAACCCGACACCCCCAGCCGCAATACTGGATGTCCTTGACCTTCAACCTGACCTTGACATATAGGTCACAGAGTGTCAAATTGCCAATATTTTCCAAAATTTCGGTAAACATTTTTTTTTAAATTCAAAAATTTAAAAACTTTGCAAATATCAAAAAATTCCGAAAAATCCGAAAAAGTATTACCACCATCTTGTTTCCGGACGCCATATTGAGGTTTCTTCCGAGTCTTCCGAAAGTGTTTTAATTTCACATTCCATCCCATCCCCACATGAATTTAAAAAGTTAATTTAATAAAAATTAAATCAATTTAAATAAAAACTATTTTATATAAAATTATTTAGATAAAAAATACAACGGGTAAGCTTGGCCATGCTCGGTAACCTTCGGCAATCTTCGACCATGCTCGATAACCTTCGGTTCGACCTTGAAGTTATTGCTAATGCCGCCATGTTGTTGTTCCCGAGTTGTCTACAAGGGGTGCTGCTGTCATCGCCATATTCGAGCTATCGATTATTTGATTACAGTGTTGTACTGTATGTAAGGTTCATATGCTATGCAGTATACATGTATGCATAACCTATATTTTAATAATAACTGAACATGTAAAATCAATCGATATTGTTTATTACTTAATTTATTGCACACAATACTCTATTGACTATCGATAAATTCAAACAATTAATAATATTTAATAAATTTGTAATATTACGCAATTCAATCAATCAATTATAGCATGATCCTATATAATCGAATCTATATCCAATCGATTACCGATAAATTCAGTAATTAATTTTGATACTTACTTACACAACTCCCAGACATGACGGACAGAACCCGACCTATTCAGCATCCAACATGAAACTAACTATAGTTTTGTATAACCATGCAGTTTTCTACAGTACCTTCCCCTTTCCCCTCTTCACCACCATTACTGCTGCGCATGTCAGAACCTATCCCAGCTTCTCTTCCTGCATCACATGGCCTTGAAATGTCATTGCACTTCCCCCTTTTTTCCCCTCTCCTACACCATAACTGTTGCATGAGTTTGAACCTGTCCTAGCTCACTTCCCCCCTACTTTCCCCTCTTGCCCACCATTTCTGCTGCACATGTCAGAACCTGTCCCAGCTTCTCTTCCTGCATCACATGACCGTGAACTGTCGTTGTACTTCTCCCTCCTTGCATCTCTTCACCTCCATTACTGCTGCACATGTTTGAACCTGTCCCGGCTCACATCCCCCTCCTTCCCCTCTTCTGCACCCTTACTGCTGCACCTGTCAGAACCTGTCCCAGCTTCTCTTCCTGCATCACATGACCTTGAACTGTCATTGCACTCCCCCCTCTATATCTCCATCATTGTCAGACAAGTCACAACTTGTCCCAGCTTCTCTTTCTGCGTATACTGGAGTGTAATTACCCTCTCGAGCATAGCCTTTATAGTGTTGCTGCTCATCATCGTTTCCTATACATCTTATTTTCTGCATCTTATTTAATTCTCCTTTTGTAACACACATTCTTTTACACATGTTTTCAACATAATATATACATAGTTTATGCATTCATAATAATGAGACTAAAAGGTACTAAACATAAAAACATTATTAAATGATTGTATATTTATTCGCATTTTATTTACATCATAAGCAAATCCAAACAATTTTTTCTCCTTTGTTAAGAAGTGTAGTCTTTCAGTCGCACCATAAAAAACCAAGCCTTTGTACTCTCATAAGCTTCAAGTAATTGTATTACAATCTTGAACAAAAAGTCCTCGTAGCAGAAGCGATGTTTACAACACAGCTACGGATGCTGCTATTACCCTCGATAGTGACTCAGGTTTAGCCAAAGCTGAAATAGCAGCGAACATGGGCGAACAGCCCATCGTCATGGTCGAAGTGGTGACGAATGTAGACGAAGCGATGACGAATGTTGACGAAGCAGTGACGAATGTTGACGAAGCGGTGACGAATGTTGACGAAGCGGTGACGAATGTTGACGAAGCGGTGACGAATGTTGACGAAGCAATGACGAATGTTGACGAACGTTGACGAAGTGGTGACGAATTTTGACGAAGTGGTGACGAATGTTGACGAAGTCGTGACGAATGTTGACGAAGTCGTGACGAATGTTGACGAAGCGGTGACGAACATTGACGAAGTGGTGACAAATGTTGACGAAGTGGTGACGAACATTGACGAAGTAGTCGACAAAATCATCAGATAGCTCATAATCAGCAGCAGAGAATGTCGAGGTTAAGTTGAAGTTACAACATGTCTGCGAGATGTGTGAACGTGTCTGGACCTGCACATCATGCAACACCCAGCTGTTGAGCAAGTGGTGTGCTTTGACTTGAGGCACTGTGTGTACTGCCAACAATTTCTTTTAATTTGGTATGTCTAGTCTAAATTTAATATAAATGTGTGTAAGAATCGACACAATCTTTCAGTTGCTACCTGGAAGTCGGACTGTCAACATGGCTTCATTCAACCCTGCAACAATTTATGTGAACGCTAAACCTGATTATGGCAGTGAGGAGTACAGTTATTTCGACGAAGATGGCTACCTACACACCTATACAGAGAACTGTGATGGCAGTGGCATGCAGCACTGGCGATTTGCACATTTCCCGACTAGCTACGAGGCATTGCAGACGCAAATAGACTGTCCACGATTGTCAGCTTGTACAGTCTTCCACATGACGCCTCAAATTCAGCTGCCATGTAGTGTGGACCAGATCATCAAGCCGGTGCAGGACTACCAGTCTCATACTACTTTTCATGCACCCGACTGTGTCCAGGTTCCGACATGCACCACCCCTTGTGTATCCAACGTAGCAGCATGAAGCAGACTAACATTTAAACAACCATCACACAGTCTCCTGATGTCGTGGTGCCCGTCCCAGGGACCAGTAAGAAGCCGAGGTTCGAACCTACGACCGGACGCAGAGATCCTCATTGTCGCAGAGCAACACCAAATCCTAACGCTGTGCCTTGTCGTAACGAGCGAGATAAGGGACCAAACAGTTGGAGCAGAATAAATCCACGTCACTGCCGAGCTATGTCAACCAGTACTGTACATACATGTGACGATACAGTACACGATGTGGACGATGAAAATGCTGTAGACAATACTAGTGAAATTACAGCAAAGCAGTGTGATGGACATGAGAAAGAAATTCGTCAGATATTGTGCTCTGTGTTTGTAAAGTGTCTCAGTGAACTTAACGAAATTAAATAATTTAAATAATGTATTGTTTTATGTGCATAATAAAAGAATGTAAAAATGTATTACTCGTATTTTTATGTGTTTTTCCTATCATTTATACAGTGTAATGATTATGTACAGCCTGCAAGTAATTTATTTATCTTGTACACTGTTATAGTATATAACTATACATACACCCACATAGTTTGCAGATTGTTAAATATATACTTTCTTTACATAAAAAAATGTGTTAACTATAAAACAAGTACAACTTAGCTGGTTAATATGTAGACACTGTGCTGATTAGTATAAATAATTACGTAAAAATATTTCGGCTTTATTATAACTGAATAAAGAAAAAAGATCACAGAGTATAAAATACAATTGCAGGAGCTGAGAAAGGAGTCGACCGTGGCCTTTGTTAAGGAACCAACCCAGAAATCGCCTGGAGCGATTTCGGGAAACCACGGAAAACCGAAATAAGGATAGCCGGAGCCGGGAATCGAACCCAGGTCCTCCGGAATACGAGTCCAATGTGTTATCGTTGCACCACCTCGCTCGATCACAAACTAATAACATTGACCTCCGAAACCAGTATTAAAAGTATCCTTAACCCGTGAAAGCGTAGGTTATGTTATGTTATGTCAGGTTATGTCAGGTTAGATTATGTTGAGTATGGCTACGTTAGGTAAGTTTACATTATGTTATATTAGGTTAGTTTGGTTAGGTTAAATTTAGGGAAAGTGGCATGAAGAGGAGGAAATAGCCAAATAAAGTAGAGAATATAGTCGAATAGTTTTCACCGTGTCAGAACCTAGACACAAGTCAGTTGTTTCAATCTACTGACTGTCGCTGGACAGAGACTCACCCCCGGCGTAGTTGTCGAAGGATGAGGCTCGGGCGTCATAACCCACAGAGATAGGTCCTATCTCAGCCACCGCCTGGGCCAGCTTATTCTCGTTACCTGATGGCAACTGCACGTAGCCCTTCACCTGGGCCTTAGCGAGGCTCTTCTTGAACTTGCAGGCTTGATGGTCCTACATGTCAACAAAAAAAACCCACTAAACGTCAATTCTGCTGCAAGTTAGAATTGTAATAGAATTTATTTTGAACGAGTTTGGCAACGTAAAATTTTAATAAGGGGTACCATATTGCTTCTTATGGGGAGAAATTTAGGTGAGATATGTAATAGAATACTCACCTTGCCAGTGAAGGGGTATTCTTGCTCTGTTTCGATGCCGCCAGCCTTCCTGATGTACTCGAAGGCGTCGGACATCTCACCTCCATTGGCGCAGTTTATGTTGCCTGAACAGTCGATCATCTGCTGTTCGCTGAAGGAGTATAGTTTCCCTGTCTTCTTCGCGATCTGTCCTTCCAATGCCCCCGTCTGCAACAATACACCGGCGAGAATGGCGTCATTGAAAGCAGCTATCCAATAATTTTTAGTCGATACTTTAAAAAATTTGAATCTGATTTCCAAAAGAAAATTGCTTGTACAAATAATGACCGTAATTTTTGCAGCTAATTGTTCGAAAAATTTCAAACACAGAGGTTATTCAGTATGTTGCTATACAATGTCGGTAAGCTTCCAACACATTTGTAAAATTTACAGTCTGTTAAAAAAAACAATACAAATATCTTTTTATAAACGTTTTTATGTGCTTGAAACTTACGCAACTTATTTAGTTTTTATTGTATTTATATATTTAAAATATAATTTCAAATTGTTATATTTCACTAAAAGCAATATGAGCAAATATACATTTAAATACTATCTACCGAAACATTCTTCGAGGAGTAAATTTTTTAAACAGTTATTATTGAAAGTTATTTTTTTAGAAGTATTTCAAACATTTGTTTTCCATTCAAATTCTAACTGCCACAAGTTAGGTAGGGACAGTAAGATTAACATGGCGGATGCTGACTGCAGCGCCGCCTAGCATTCAGAGATGGAAACGTGGCGACGCTAACGCCGCCTATCAGCAACGATGGAAACAAACATGAGTCACCCCCAAAATCCAGTAGACGATGACTAAGGGAAATTTCGAGGGGAAAAAATCCTACTACTACGATTAGGAGACTGTTGTGTGGTAAGGTCGAGCTGCTGCAGACAAAATACAAACGTTTAGTAGTAGTGTATCCGAGTTAGCACTTGTCCAGTCAATGAGCATTGGGCACAGACTCATAACGGAATAACAATGTTAGCGGTAATCACGTTACATTGAAGCCTAGAGAACAGTCACATTTTCCCGCGATAAACTAGTGTTCCTAATGATAGATCATAATAGCCGTAAATGTCGAATGATTCGCTGAATTATGGATGCTACTCACTAACGTTCACATCACATTCACACATACAGCACTACACTGCATACAACTTGATTCTGCTGTCGCTTACACAATCGGGGTAGTAACAAAGCAGAACCGAAATCAGGCCAGACAAAACCTGCATAGCATTTTGGGAAGTTTTTTTTTTACCGTATACAGTATACGACACTTTAACATGCATACTTCATCTTTAGAGAAGCTGAAATGATGTGAAAATGTCTTATGCCAACATATCCTTGACAACGCTACAGGACCCGCAGTAGTCGAGGGGTTAGACTTCTCATCTCGCCTCCCACCAAGACGATCTGGGTTCGATCCCCGGCGGGATCGGTCCCCGAATATCAGCAAGTTTGAATCGTGCCGCGACGACGTCGTTGGGTGGCGAGTTTTCTCGGAGATCTCTTGTTTCCCCCGCCTTTCATTCCGGCGCCGCTCCATACACACATCAGGTCACCTCTCACCGGCACTAAATACCTAGATTTTAAGCGCTGATCAAAAGTACTTCACAACGATGCGGTTTCTTGCATCATATATTATTGAACGATAACTTTTTGATATGACACAGACCAAGTGCAGGTGTCAAATCATACACTAGCAGAATTTATATTGGCTCTGTCAATTGTAACAGTTTCACGTACAGACAACAGCCAGTAGTATTAAAGAAACTAACCCACATGCTAAACGTACGTTGGAACACATCAAACTATATCAGGTTTTCCCGCGATGACTTTCCATATCCATCCATATTTTAACAGTACAACTGTTGAGCATTGTAACTCTACAAGCCTGGCTACATCTGCCGGCTTCCTACGAATGTTTGGGGAGAAGCTACCAGTTGACGTATTATAGACAATTTTAACACACCACACACACATTCTTAGCACACCTGTACATCGGAGTCGTAAAGGTACAAATACTATTTTACAGTGATCAATCTAACTCGTGCCTGCCAGACTGCGAGTTCTGTATTCTACTCATTGCACCACCTCTCCTAGAAAACTCACAGCAGAGAAAACCCAGCAACCACCACAGGATCCCTGTGACTTGGGTGTCGTGACGTAGTTCTTGGTCCTCCAATCAACGTGCGAGGGCAGAGTGGACGTCTTGTCTTCCTGCTGAGACGTCTCCTGCGCCGCCGATGACGCCGGGTGCCTCCTCAAACCGCCACCGAACTTCTGCCTGATCTCCTCGTGGCTCTGTGACACGTACAACACGTGTTAAATTAAACTAGGTAGGTCCAATCATCTGTTGAACGTACATATGACACCACTGACATTTTTGCTCACCTCCGCGAGACCCACATCGCTAAAGGATATTTTAGCCTACGCTATTTTTTTCTATACCCAAAAACCGCGAACAAATAATTGAATAACGTGCATAATTCAGGTTAGTATTTGGCGACAGATTATAATTAAGGGGCGTACACTAACCCGAACACACTCCATGTCGTTGTTAGCTCCGGCCATTAGTACCTTTGCGTGCCCGGATTACAGGACAGCGAGCAGTTTACAGCTGAACTTGTTACAGCATGGCCAAGCTCTCCAAGCGCGACGCCGTACAAGCATCCGGCGAACAGCAGAAGTCAGAATGCCATCACGCGTCAAAGAAGTCTCGTCGGTCCACAAAATGTTGCGAGAAAATCCAGGTTCGTTTGCGCATTAATGCAGAAACCAGCGAGCGAAATCGACTCGTGCCTGAAAATCAGCTGGTTGTAATGCTTGTAGCTTTTCGCGATGAAAAGGGTGTAGTAGTTGTTCATGCAGAACCCTCAACACACTTTGGTAACTTGCATGCATTGTGCGAGCAATTCCACGTGTGCTACTTGATGGCGAATCGGCGATGCGATCCCAATACTTCCTCCTTAAAGTTGACTGTTCTAACATTGCGTCTCACGCCCGTGTCATACCTGTTCGCTGTAAGTGTTCCAGTCTCGCGTAACCGTCGGTCCACAGACGAGAACATTCGATGTCCTGGACAATGTCTATTTGGAAACGTCTGTGCATACATACGCTGAGCTTCCCTCGCGTTACCTTCAGCAGCACCATACATGAGATACATATGTGCCATTTCTGCATATGTGTAACGTCTCTCCATGTTGCGCACCAACTGTGCAATGCCACCCTGGCACACCACGGTAGCGGTGCTAAGCGAAAGATGCGCGCGCAACTGTGTCATATGACCAACCTTGCAATGCAGGTTGCATATCTGGCTGGCAATAAACTCTCACATGTGTTTCTCCTCAATAGTTCACATAAACATGTTGCGTGAAGGTGACTTGTATTATGCATTTGTATTATATCTTTGAAAAGCAATACAAAATACCTACATGTTACACACACATTGGTAGGACCGTACCACCCCCTCGTTTTTCTCGAAGTTGTACACCACAATAGTGGCTGTGCAAATACTTACGATCAATGTAATCATTCACAATACCTTTCCGATTGTATGTTAAATTTAATTTTTGTTCGGTAAAACGTCGCTTTGTACGGGTTGATATCTCCCTTACAAGTTACTGTACGATATTTTTCGTATGTAATGTTTTCTAATCCATTTTGGATAGAGCAATTGAGCACTTCCAAACACAATGTACGCAGTATTGCCTATGCTCTCCTGGTACTCTATCGCTTCAGCCAAAGCTTCGCGTGCATTTTTCACGAAAACTATGAGCCCTAGAGAGTTGCAATGAGAGGACCATTTTTATTACAAAGCTCGCATTGCTCAATAAAACATCGTCAAATGTTCCACTATCCCGATGGCGCAAACGTTTAGTCCACTTAGGGGGTCGCCACCCCTGTTCTTTTAGTAATGGCTGAAGGTATCAACCAGCATTTGATGTGAGTTCGAAGACTATTATAACACAAATCAATGTTCAAAGTATTGTCGTTTTACATTATTCTGTTTCCGATATTTAAAATAAATACTATTTTCAAATTCGATATTCTGCGGCTCATTAGTCCCACAATATTATACTTAGGTACAAAGTGTCCTACATATGTTCTACTTTATTTTCTATAAGGAATCACCTCTCTGCATTTGTACCTGTAATTCAAGACCATCCTGTGTGTGTGTGTGTGTGTGTGTGTGTGTGTGTATGTGTGTGTGTGTGTATGTATGTATGTATGTATGTATGTATGTATGTATGTATATATATATATATATATATATATATATATATATATATATGTATGTAATGAGTGTATGTTGATCGTAGATGGAAACTAGTAAACGGGATTTCCTCATTTGTAAATTTCCTAATGATTCATGAATGATAGTGATTCATTTTTGCTAAGATGGCTGTATATTATACATCTTATTTGTTTGCCGATCTATTTTTAAAATTATTTCGATTCGCTGATTTTATATTTTGTTATGAGTTTTTTTTTGCAAATTTTTAAATTTAGGCGCGTGTAGGCTTAATCAAGTTTGTTTTTAATGATTATATTGTTACGTAAACATTTCAGCCACTATATAATTTATGTTTGCCTTAAAATTTTAAAGTATATGAACGCTGTTTATTATGTGTGTACAAAAAGAATTTTTGTTTTTAAATCGTTATTTATATTTTATAATAGAGTCCAATATTACAATTGATTATGTCACACATTTGGTTCTAGTTTTCTACTCCTTAAACAAATAGGTTACAGAGGTTCGGGGTGAAATTTACTGTTGGAAGACGAGTGTTTTGTTAGAGGTAGTCAAGCCTATGTCATGCATGAATTGTATGGAACGGAATTTATTTGCTGGGTTTTTAATTTTTCGTTGTTTTTATAATACCTACGTAAGAAAAGTCGAACTACGCATTTAGTGTATTGAGTTGTTCATTTGAGACAAGATAGCAAATACAAAATCTGTTGCAATACGCACTTGAACCTTAACCTGATTGTGAACCCCCTACTTTTCAAGTGATCTGTATAGTCAACAAATGAATCTATATGTTCGTTTCGATTAGCCCAAGGTTAACGAAAGACATTGTAATTAAACGTTTCTAAGAAATTATGTAAATGCTCTTGCCAGTATCTTATCGTACCTTGCCGTTTTTCTTAGTGATTTGCAAGATGCTAAACGTTGTATATAAGAAGAGATAACAAACTCTTAAAACTTAATGCAGATGTGTCTGAAACCAACGTCTGATTCCGTTTTATACATAGCTTGCAGTGGAGTCTAGGTAGGCGCTTCATATACATTTTATACAGGTTTTCATACCAAAATAATGACTGTTTCCCCATCATTTTGAGTATTATAAATAGTAAGTTATATCAAAACATTTTTAACTTATAGTGATGCACTACGTATGTAACTATACACGCATGTAATTATGTATCTCAATTTTCATTTCATATACTGAATCAAAATTCCTGCAGTATGTTAAAGGCCATTTACCAATTATTTTATAATTGGCTACCTTTCAGTTTTCTTGTGGTTATATGGTACTTACGGTAAAAGTAAGCTTATTTCACTATATAAATAAGTATAAGTATTTTATGATATTTTTTTCAGGAGTAAAAATGAAAAGTCTAATCATCGTATCTTTCTTTCTGACGCTGACTGCAACATCTCCAACACCAGACGTAAACTTAGCAGAGTGGTCGCAGTTTAAGGTTATTATACTTTTTTTTATGAATAAGGTTTTAACTATCTTTCCAATAAACACGAAACACGACAATTTATTTAAAAGGTGAAATATTTATTTCAAAATTTGAGAACACGATGTAAGTAAAATATAACTGAAACATATATCCCACTAGTTTAATTATCTTATATTGCGTAGTTCGTCATACGGTAGACTATTCCTTTGCCAAAGTGATATCTTTATGACTGAACTGGAGTTTGTGATTTCTGCGAAAGACTATGTTTTTACGGTACATAATTCAGATAATACTAAATAATAATAATAATAATACTAAACATTGTAGATATATAACGTATTGTTTTCATGTTCAGGAAGAACATGGCAAAGTTTATGCTACACCAGAAGAAGAAGAAGCCAGATTGAAAATATTTCTCGACAGGAAAGAAGAGATCAGAAGACACAACGAACTGTATGAGAAAGGCCTCACCACATATTGGATGGGACTGAACCACTTATCCGACATGGTAAAACTTATTTTATTAAAAATATTTATTTTAAAATCGAAATATTTCGGACTTACATTCATAAGAATTTTGTTACATTAATGTTTACAGTAAGGAAGAAATTTGTGCATAAAAGTCCATGTAAGTTTTTAATCCTTATTATAATTTAATAGACTCAAAAAATGTAAACTACAGAACACGCTTTGTTCATTTTCTTTTTCGTTCGTAATGGCTGCGTAACTCACTAATATTCTCCTGAGAGACCCCAATACAACTCTTCTAAGTGAGAATAAATTACAATTGTAATATTTCATATGTATATAGCTTTTGTATGTCCGGTTGAAATTAGTTACATTTTATAGAAAAAAAATTAATTAAGTCGCTTGTGCCGTAGGTCACCTACTGTAAGAATTTAGATACAGTGAAACAGTAGGGGATATTATGACACATGCTGTCTTTTGCGGAAATGTGCAAGATTTGTGTATAAGTGTACGCGATACTAAACCACAGTCTCATTCTCAAGGCAGGATTATTATTGTGTCAGCCCGACTACATGTTAAGTTGGCTTGAAATCCTTTCTTTTAAATATTTCTCAATTTTTCTTACCAGTAAACATATACTTATTTGTTGAAAACGAATTTTAAAAACACATTTTTATTGGAAATATTTCATGACTTGCGTAAATTATTGTAATTATTTTACTACGTTGTAATCAGACACAAACAACTGAGAGCTTCAATATTCTTGTGTGACTTGGCAGCAGTTAATTCTTTGATTTAAAAAATTATGTTACCAAAGTAATACTTTGACTATAATGAAAATATACACAAACGTAGGAGAACTGGACAACAGCGGAGGTCCCGTCAGTACGGTGCAGCCAGTTTAGCATTTATAGCAGCCATGCACGTAAGCTCTCATTGCCATGAACAACTTCGTTGGTGCCGACGCGTCACGAAAGTCAAAACTGCAATTCTGTTACACATGTAATTATTAAACTGCTGCTTCTTACAATTTACGTAAATTAATAAGTGTTATTTATATAGTGATTTTTTAAATTAAAAATATGCTCATTTTTATTATGTTGGTAAAGTCATCACAATTAATTTTCGTGGAAATGCCCTATGGATTCGTTTTAAAACTGATTTCAAATGTGTTCATTGCAATGTCTGGTTCCTTTAGAGTAAAAATTTTTAAATTAAGAGGACTATAATGTTAGTATTTTGAGATATGCAACAAATAATTATGTAACAAGTAAGGCTTGGCGAAAGGAAGCATTTACTTCATTGAGAGGAGAAGACTATTGCTACAGGGAAATAAAAATGTATGAGAATGCTATTTGGAGTGTTTTTGTAGGCCACGAAAGTACTTACTTGCAGAAAACTGCAATTATCGCGTTATTGTCTGACGGTATACTGGACTCCAATGTACTGTGTGCTTATTTATCTGACTTCTGCTGTTCGCCGGATGCTTGTACGGCGTCGTGCTTGGAGAGCTTGGCCATGCTGTAACAAGTTCAGCTGTAAAATGCTCGCTGTACTGTAATCCGGGCACGCAAAGGTACTAATGGCCGGAGCTAACAACGACACGGAGTGTGTTCGGGTTAGTGTACACCCGTTAATTATAATCTGTCGCCAAATACTAACCTGAATTATGCACGTTATTCAATTATTTGTTCGTGGTTTTTGGGTATAGAAAAAAATTGCGTAGGCTAAAAGATCCCTTAGCGATGTGGATCTCACGGAGATGAGAAAATGTCAATGGTGTCATATGTACGTTCACCAGATGATTGTATCTACCTAGTTTAATTTAACACGTGTTGTACGTGTCACAGAGACACGAGGAGATCCGGCAGAAGTTCGGTGGCGGCTTGAGGAGGCACCCGGCGTCATCGGCGGCGCAGGAGACGTCCCAGCAGGAAGACAAGGCGTCCACTCTGCCCTCGCACGTTGATTGGAGGACCAAGAACTACGTCACGTCACCCAAGTCACAGGGATCCTGTGGTGGCTGCTGGGCTTTCTCCGCTGTGAGTTTTCTAGGAGAGGTGGTGCAATACAGATAGTCGCAGTCTGGCAGGCACGAGTTAGATTGATCACTGTAAAATAGTATTTGTACATTTACCACTCCGATGTACGGGTGTGCTAAGAATGTGTGTGTGGTGTGTTAAAATTGTCTATAATACGTTAACTGGTAGCTTCTCCCTAAACATTCGTAGGAAGCCGTCAGATGTAGCCAGGCTTGTACTGTTACAATGCTCAACAGTTGTACTGTTAAAATATGAATGGTTATTGAGATTCATCGCGGGAAAACCTGGTCGTTTGCTGTGTTCCAACGTTCGTTTAGCATGTCGGTTAGTTTTTTTATACTACTGGCTGTTGTCTGTACATGAAACTGTTATAATTGACAGAGCAAATAGAAATTCTGCTAGTGTATGATTCGACACCTGTTCTTGGCCTGTGTCATGTGCGGAAAGTCATCATTCAATAATATATGTGGCAAGAAACAGCATCGTTGTGAAGTGCTTTTGATCAGCGCTTAAAATCTAGGTATTTAGTGCCGGTGAGGGGTGACATGATGAGGGTATGGAGCGGCGCCAGAATGAAGGGCGGGGGAAACAAGAGATTTCCGAGAAAACCCGCCAAACAAAGGAATCGTCGCGGCACGATTCGAACTTGCGGAAATTCGGAGACCGACCCCGTCGGGAATCGAACCCAGATCGTCTTGGTGGGAGGCGAGTTGAGAAGTCCAACCCCTAGACTACTGCGGTTCCTGTAGTGTTGTCAAGGATATGTTGGCATAAGACATTTTCTCTACATTTCAGGTTCTCTAAAGATGAAGTATGCATGTTAAAGTGTCGCATACTGTATACGGTAAAGAAAAAACTTCTCAAATTTTCGTGTAGGTTTTGTTTGGCCTGATTTCGGTTCTGCTTGTTACTACCCTGATTGTGTAAGCGACAGCAGAATCAAGTTGTATGCAGTGTAGTGCTGTATGTGTGAATGTGATGTGAACGTTAGTGAGTAGCATCCATACATCAGCAAATTATTAGACACGGCTATTATGATCCATCATTAGGAACACTAGTTTATCGCGGGAAAATAAAGTTCTCTAGGCTTCAATGTAACGTGATTACCGACAACATTGTTATTTCGTTATGAGTCTGTGCCCAATGCTCATTGACTGGACAAGTGCTAAGTCGGATACACTACTACTGAACGTTTGCATTTTGTCTGCAGCAGCTCAACTTTACCACACAACAGTCTCTTAATCGTAGCAGTAGGATTTTTTCCCCTCGAAATTTCCCTTAGTCATCGTCTACTGGCTTTGGGGTGGGTCATGTTTGATTCCATTAGCGTTAGCGTCGCCACGTTTCCATCGCTGAATGCTAGGCGGCGCTGCAGTCAGCATCCGCCATGTTAATCTTACTGTCCCTACCTAACTTGTGGCAGTTAGAGTTTGAACGGTAAACAAATGTTTAAAATACTTCAAACAATATCACTTTCAAAAATAACTATTAAAAAAAATATTCCACGAAGAATTTACAAAATGTTTCGGTAGATAGTATTTAAAAGCATATTTGCTCATATTGTTTTTAGTGAAATTTAACAATTTGAAATTATATTTTAAATATGAATAATAATAAAAACTAAACAAGTTGCGTAGGTTTCAAGCACATAAGAACGTATATAAGTCCTATTTTTTAGTTTGCAACCGGATTATTAAAATATACCTTTTCCGAAGTACTCAATTAATTTTAATATAAATTTCCCATTTAAACTACGTGGCCCGTTCTAGTTTGACAGAGATCTCAAATATAGCTTACATGTCGTGTTGCAAAGTCTTTCGACATTAAATCGAAAGAGCAAACGAGCCTAATATAAATAGTTTCGAAACGCTCACAAATTCAGTTTGCGAATACGCAGCACTTCACACTAATAACCATCCTGCCTCACGGAATTATTAAAGTAAATCACTCACAAATATAGAAGTCTTATCTTTCTGAACTCTTTATTCAGCACCTAATATGCCCACATAAAAATTAACGTTTTGAACGTTTCATTGTTGTGTACACGGGAACTTGAAATTATTAATATCTTTCCACCAACATTAAATTCTAATATACCACTTACGAACGTTACAGATACGGCAATGATGTGGTCTGGAGAAATAAGTAAACAATTTGTTTCTGATATCCACCGTGTGGCCCTGATACGCATTTCTAACAGTAATATTTTTATATATTTACAAGCGAAATAAAAAAATGTTTCTGTCAGTTACTGCAAAAACAATGTCACTAATATTTTCGCTGGTTAACAATACAGTGAATGCCTCTGAAAACGAATTGATCTAATGTTTATTAAAAGAGAGTTCGTTGTAAATGCAAATTAAATTAATTCCGGCAGCCTGGTAACGTTTTACAAAAGGAAATTTGAAATTGTTCTCCAAAAAAGTATTTGTATTGATTTTTTTTTAAAAAGACTGTAAATTTTACAAATATGTTAGAAGCTTACGGACATTGCATGTAAACATACTGAAAAACTTCTGTATTGGACATTTTTCGAACAATTAGCTGCAAAAATTACGGTCATTATTTGTACAAGCAATTTTCTTTTGGGAAAAAGATTCAAAATTTTTTAAGTACCGACAAAAATTATTGGATAGCTCTCAATGACGCTGTTCTCGCCGCTGTATTGTTGCAGACGGGGGCATTGGAAGGGCAGATCGCGAAGAAGACAGGGAAACTGTACTCCTTCAGCGAACAGCAGATGATCGACTGTTCAGGCAACATGAACTGCGCCAATGGAGGCGAGATGTCCGACGCCTTCGAGTACATCAGGAAGGCTGGCGGCATCGAGACAGAGCAAGAATACCCCTTCACTGGCAAGGTGAGTCTTCTATTACATATCTCACCCTAAAATTCTCCCCATAATAACCAATATGTTACCCCTTATTAAAATTTTACTTTGCCAAACTCGTTCAAAATAATTTCTATTATATTTCTAACTGGTAGCAGAATTGACGTTTAGTCGTTTTTTTTTTTTGTTGACATGTAGGACCATCAAGCCTGCAAGTTCAAGAAAAGCCTCGCTAAGGCCCAGGTGAAGGGCTACGTGCAGTTGCCATCAGGTAACGAGAATAAGCTGGCCCAGGCGGTGGCTGAGATAGGACCTATCTCTGTGGGTATGGACGCCCGAGCCTCATCATTCGACAACTACGCCGGGGGTGAGTCTCTGTCCAGCGACAGTCAGTAGATTGAAACAACTGACTTGCGTCTAGGTTCTGACACGGTGAAAACTATTCCACTATATTCTCTACTTCATTTGTCTATTTCCTCCTCTTCATGCCACTTTCCCTAAATTTAACCTAACCCAAACTAACCTAATATAACATAATGTAAACTTACCTAACGTAGCCTAACCGGAACTAACCTAACATAACATAACCTACACGGGTTAAGGTTACTGTTAATACAGGTTGCGAAGGTCAAATGTTATTAGTTTGTGATTGAGCGAGGTGGTGCAACGAGCCGACCCCCCGTGGCTCAGTTGGTTGAGCTTCTGACTTTGGTGCGAGGGGTTCTGGGTTCGATTCCCAGGTCAGGCTGGGTGTTAATTTGTGTTTGTCCATCGGGTCTCAAACCTTGTCACCATACAAATTGTCAAATGAAAATTGCTGGGGTCACTCGAAATATGTCAAACCTAAAGGGGG
>PNEQ01117969.1:25132-64713 GCA_003012365.1 Medauroidea extradentata
CAAAAAAAAAAAAAAAAAAAAAAAAAAAAAAAAAAAAAAAAAAAAAAAAAAAAAAAAAAAACGGTAACACATTGGACTCGTATTCCGGAGGATCTGGGTTCGATTCCCGGCTCCGGCCATCCTTATTTTTCTGTTTTTCATGGTCTCCTGAAATCGCTCCAGGTGTATTCTGGGATGGTTCCTTAACAAATGCCATGGTCGACTCCTATCTCAGCTCCTGCAATGTCAAGTTTTATGTCACCGTTTCTAATGATCTCGCTGTTGAATAGACGTAAAGCTCACCTACCTAGCCGTTATTAGTTTCATAAAGGACAATTTTCGCCGCTAGCTGCGCTGGTATCGGTAAGGACAAATTGGCTATATCAGTTGTCGATATTTCCTGTTTGAAAGTTTTAGCAATAAATTCCAGTGATTATATTTATTTCTTATGATAAAAATTCAAATGCTGAAATTAATTTGTTTTAAAATAAGAAACACAAATCAAGCAATTTCTCTCTTTACTTAGCTTACGTAACGTTTATTCTATTGGCAATTCTCACCTACATCCCATTATCAACTCTAGTGCACCTAAAGGCAGAAATGATCCTTTGCAAAATTGGTCCACAAGAAATTCGAATATTTTCCTAACCTGTAGATGAGTTAAACTTATCCGCGTTGCGGCGAGATAGGGGAGGTGCCGACCAAAAGCCGAAAACTTGGTTACGAAAATAGCCGAAGCTGTTTCACCGTGTGAAAACCCAGCCAGAAGTTAGCAATTGAGTACGTACGGTTCACAAGAATGTCGCACAAGTAAAACTCCAATAAAATACTTTCTTTGTTGCAACAAACAGTTTGTTGTGGAAGATAAAAATATACTTTAAATATGAACCGGATGCAGAATAATTTTGCCTCAAAGAACATTTTTGTTTTTAAGTATACAATATCGGTTACATACAAATTTTGTTTTGAGTGTACAGTGACTGTAATAACAATTTATGTAGTCCCGACGCTGCTCTTTATCCACGGTATTCACACTTACACGCTCTGAAGATCTGAACAGTTAATAGCATATCTATCACCTGACTCACCTACATCTCCACTCCACCGAGAGAGGTGGCGCAATGGTAACACGTTACACTTTCATTCAGCTGACGACGAGGGTTCGAATCCCCTCTCCGACTAGTCCTTCCCCAGTCGCTTTCAGTTGCCTATACTTTTTCGCTCGATTGTAAGAACTGAGGATTTTCCAAGACGCTACGAACAAAAAAATAAAATATTCTCCACCTAACATCGCTTGACCGGCCCGTCTGCAAGTTAAAGCCGCCACGATCGGCAACTAACACATTAACGGGTGTCAACAATAACAGCATGCATTACGAGTTCAACATGTATTAGTTTAAAACACAATTTGTGGTACAGTAACGACATTCACATTGTTTAATCGTAAATTTCAACTGCTAACTGTTCAACCCTGTTGCTGTGCGAGACGATGTGTCACTATTCACTACAACTACGACGCGGGTCAATCTCGAAAGCCAATATAACAAAAATAACAATGGCCGCGAAAGTCTACAAACATATTTAATATACTATTGCATGATATCGTCTAACGTAGTAAAGTTTGGATCGCAAAATGTAAAGGTATTAAATTTTCCTAGAGTAGGTCCTGTAGTTCTTGACAAACACAAATTAAAACATGTAGTTATGTAGCGAAATCCAAAAAGTTGGGATAAATACATTATTAGTAAACACAGCATGAACAAACAACATTAAAGTCGCATTACCTTACTTAGAAAACTACCAAATATGTACTGAGTTAACTATATATATATTTTAGAAAATTGTTCCTCAAACATTTTATGTGATGAAAAAAACCCACATGGTGAACACTGTTAAAAACTAAACACAAAATAAGACGTAAATTTACGAAGCACTATGTCTACCTAGTTTGATGAAATTCCGGTTTATTTTAGTCAATGTTAAAATTAACTATGGTGGCTAGGCTAGCAAACATGATTTTAATTAACTTGTTTGTCATAGATCCGAAAAGGTTGGCCGCACCTCGCCTATAGGCTTTGTCGTCCTTGCCGCATCCATACTTTCAGGTCTCGAACGTACAAAATACGTTCGCCCAGGCCGCCAACTTAAATCCCACTAGAAAAGAACAACCATAACAATAGTAAAATAGAACACGTACGACATGCGTTGTTTTGTAGGTATCTACAACGAGCCGAGGTGCAGCAGCACGGACCTGGACCACGGAGTTCTGGTGGTTGGCTACGGCAGCGAGAACGGTGTCGACTACTGGATCGTGAAGAACTCGTGGGGACCCAAGTACGGCGAGAAGGGCTACATCAGGGTGATACGGAACA
This sequence comes from Medauroidea extradentata, assembly GCA_003012365.1. Classification (NCBI taxonomy): domain Eukaryota; kingdom Metazoa; phylum Arthropoda; class Insecta; order Phasmatodea; family Phasmatidae; genus Medauroidea; species Medauroidea extradentata. Next base: position 27,484 of record PNEQ01117969.1, read on the forward strand.
AGAACAACAAGTGCGGTCTGGCCACCGACGCCAGCTACCCCAAGGTTTAGAGCGGCCACCTTGAGTCTTCATGCAGTCACTTCGTCCTGGAACTGTGAACCGCTGTGTTTTTATAAACTTTGGCAGTAAAAACTGCAGCGCTTTCCAAAAAAACAATTAATGTTCCTTATTACAAGCACTATTTACTTTATTAACATTATTTACTACCGGCCAAATGGGGCCTTCGGAGTAGTGATCCGAACACTTGTCTCCCAACAAGAGGTGTTTTCGATAGCTCACGAGGGTAGGGTAGGTAAGTAAAAGTTTCAGTTTAAGGTGTTCGAAACGTGACCCGAGTGAAATTTGCCCGTGATCGATTGTTTACCTGACGGCTTCTCGATTAACACCACACTTACTCTTCTCCAGGAAATGGTAAGAAGCGGCGGTTAGTAAACAAAAGTTGCCATTTGGCGCAAAAAAAATAAAAGGTACATGTAACTAAAACCACAACGAAAAGAATCTGAATGCAGTGTGTTCAAAATATCGAAGAAATAAACATGAAACTAATATTATATGTAATTTAAATAAATGAATGTGTAAAGAATGTGCTGTAAACGTCGCACTTAGCTAACACGTATGAAATATCTATGCTGTTTCTTTTTTCGCTTCCCGCCATCCTAAAACCCTGAACAGCATGACCGGCGTTCATCAAGATCCTGCTGTTCGACAAAACCTGGTGACATGACTGACAGAACCTACCCTACTCCAGCTCGCGCGGTTTCGAAAACGCCTAATGGTAAGGTAAATGTACGCTAACAAATGAAAATATGAATGCTGTCAATGTGGAATACAGCCATAGCTGGTTGATTTCCAAGGTAGACTCGCCTCCAGCATGACATTCGACGACTCGGACAACGATGTGATGATCCTTGATATTCCCAATAAACTTGTGTGGTTCCTGAATTCAGTTACTTCAGACGATATGGCAATTTCTAGGCAAATATTCGAGCAAGGCGGTGTAACGGTAACACGTTGTACTTGCATTCGGGAGGAACCGGGTTCGATTACCGGCTCCGACCACCCCGATTTAGGTTTTCCATGGTTTCACGAAATCGCTCGAGGCAAATATTGGGATGGCTGTTTAGCATAAGTCATGGTCGATTCCTGTCATTGTACCAAGTTGTACGTCACCGTCTTCAACGACCTCGCTGTCGACGAGACGTAAAGTGCACTTACCCTACCTTCACGACAAAACTGCCATTTTTCACCAACTGCATGACCGAAATTCGAACTTCTCCTATCGGAATTCTCCATACATAACCATTCTGAAAATCATATTGATTGTACAAAACGTAAATATTTTCAGAAGCATAAACAAACTGTATCAGTGGACTAAATTAATATCAATACAATGTAAAATTAAAAGGTGGTTGTTAACTATATGCTCACAATCACAATGAAAATACGGATTATATCGAACTCGGACTAGTAAGACTATGAAGCAAACGGTAAGTTAGCTAAAACTGCAATACGTTTACAGAAAAAAATGTTAGCCCATAATAACATGTAAACATGGAGTTAACTTGGACTGAGCATTATGTAGAACTATCTGTGTTTGCATCACCGTGAGCTACTGCACTAATAACTCTCGAAAAACAAAGTGACTAACAATGTTATAAACACGCGCATACACACCCATATACAGGATGTAAAGAAATTCGCGGACATAGACTGTGTCAAGTGAACATAAGTAGAAAATTTTCTTTGCCAAAAAGTCATAAGACCCTTAATTTACTAGAAATCGGTCGTTAAATGTATAAACAAAAAAAAAAAAAAACGAAGTGGACGTAAAGGGTAAGGCAATTCGTGGATATGAAGTGAACCACACGAATCTGTGACCAAAACTATGAGTAAATGCTCTTTGGTAAAAAATCGTTACGTCCTTTGTTTACGAGAAAAATTATACGGGTAGTGTAAACAACCACTGGACTTTTGGACTTATCTCGTAAACTAAGAACCTGGCGACTGTTTACCAAAAGTATTTTCTGCTTAGTTTTGGTCATCTTATTCACGTGATGCAGTCGACATCAACGAACAACCTACCCCTATGTTTTTGGAAATGTACTAATTTATTTCCTCGTAATCTAAGGACCTGGTGACTTTTACCGAAGGGTATTTTCTGCTTAGTTTTGTCACTTAATTACATGGTGTAGTCCATATCAGCGAATTACCTGACACTCTGTATAGTGTGGTTATTCGTGAATACATTTAAATACACTTCACTTCCATTTCGTTTACCTTTGTCTCAATCCAATGGATGTTAAGATGGCTATGCACTAGATGTATATTTGCGCGTTCGAGGCGCGGAGACAGTGAAGCGATAAGGTTCAGCTTTCCACACTCGACATTAACAGCATCGCTTCTATTCGCGGCGCGCCAAACTGACGTGGGGTGTTTTCGTACTACCCTATTTCCTATGGAACTTACAGCGGAGACCCTATAATTTAATTTGTGGAAAGTTTGTAGTAAAGTCCAACGCATGCTTCCAACGTTGTGTTTTACGAGTGAGAGAGTGAGATATTTTTGGTCAGCGCTTAACATCGAAGTCTTTAGCGTTGGTGAGAGGTGACATGAGGTGAGTATGGAGCAGCACCGGAATGAAAGGCATGAATGAAAGGGAAACGGGAGATCCCCGAGAAAATCCGCCGACCAACTGCATCGTCCGGCACGATTCCAACATGCGAAAATCCGGGGACCTACCCCACCGGGAATCGAACTCGGATCATCTTGGTGGGAGGCAAATGGTCTGACCATTCGGCCACCGCGGTCTCCCTTGTGTTTTACGAATCCGGGTGTTATTTTTCCAGTTACAGCTGTCTAAAAAAAAAGCCGTTTTTAGCCATTTTAAGGGGCCCTGATCAGTATGCTGCATTTTTTAAAATGATAGAAGCCTAATTTTAACCATGTGTCCTTTTCGTAGATTAACATATTGTGAATACTTTTAGCTGTTTCGTGTAGAAAAGAACAGGTGTGGCTCGCTACGACACCGTTCATGCGTCAGGAGCATTCAATCCGGATTATGCAGACCACTCCAACTTGCCGGCAGGACTGGTCGTCTCATTCCACTTCAGTGCAATCCGGATGTGTTCATAGTAACGTATCGATATGGATTTTTTTCATTCCACTACAAGTTGAATACAAATTAAAATTTTACTCTGAACACAAGAACAGTGTTGCAACGGAGAGCGTACTACGATGCTGCAACATTCGTCCCACGTGATCGCAAGGGTGGGGACATCGATATAGAGTGGTTCCAGCAGGGGTTGACACCATCCAGTGTCGCCGAGCGAGTCACGAACAAGTTTGTGTTGGGGTGAAGGAGAAGCAGTTTCCTACGTCTATACTTCATCCGTTATAAGGTGGCAACAGAGACTAACATTGCCACTGACTAAATTTGTGTGCGTCTCCTGCGGACATGATGCAATAAGAAATAAGGTTTTAATGGAAGAAAGGCATAAGATCACTGAAGTCTTTATTCCAGCCAACTCCTTTATGTATTGGTATCAGCTCATGTTTATTCAATACAATGTTAAAGTATACCTTTTCATACTATGGATACGAGAAAATGACGAAACCCAACTAACTGAATGAACTTAAATAACTCACACAGAAACTACATATAATATACAAATAAAATATTTAAAAAAGGACATATGTGTATTAAAAAATTGTAGAAAGTGAAATTGTTTTAAATTTACATTTTTTACAGCAATACAAACATTTTATTCTATTTTACATATATTTAATTTCAGTGTAAATAATTTAATTTCGGCGAGTCATTTGTTTTCGTGTTTAGTATGTCCCTGTGACATCTAACTTGTGGCTTTGCCACTTCTTTTTACAAAAAAATTTAAAGTAAAAAATAATTAATGCAAGGGAAATGAAGTAGTAATGTCTGCAAAAAAACGCTAATAGTGAATGTCTTATTTGCATGAAACCGAGCTGGGGGCACATCGGTGACACATTAGACTTGCATTCGAGAGGACCCGTGTTCGATTCTTGACTCCGACCGTAATAATTTCTGTTTTCCACAGTCATCCGAAATCGCTCCAGGTGACTGCTTGGTCGATTCTTCTTCCAGTTCCTGTCCCTGTTTCAAGTTGTGTGTCGCCTTCTCTAATGACCTCGCCGTCGACGAGGCGTGAAACCCATTTACCTTCCCTACTTGCGAGGGTTCCGTAGTTGGCGCAGTGTATGAAGTACCTGCCTCCCACCATGATGATTCGATTCTTGATGGGGTCGACCCGAATTTTCGCCTGACTGAATCGTACCAGACTATGCCGTTGGTGGGTGAGTTTTCTCGGGAATCTAGCCCCTCATTCCGGCGTTGTTTGATACTCACCCCTTGTCACACCTCACCAGCGTACTTCAAAATGTAATAACTGCGGATGTATGTGAAATTCAGATATAAACATGAACTGAACTTTTCTACAGACTTTCCACCAATAAAATTATATACTCACCGCTTAAATTTCCGGATCGGCGGGAATTTTGCACGCTAGTCCGGCGCTTGGCTCGTTGTGGCGATGCGGTATTTGATTCACGCTTCAAGGTCACCCTTATAGCTCCGTCACTCTAACGAGCAGATAGGCGGTGCACTTAAGACGAGTCTCTAACAAGAAAATTTATGTAAATTCAATTATTTCGCGTATACGCATATGTCCGTAAATACCTAATCTGGGTACATAGTTTCATTTCAGGAAATTAAAAAAAAGTTTAATATCTGTAGACGCCACTTTTTACTTCAGTTTTATCGTATGTCAGAAAGAGAAAAAATCAAAATGCAAAAAAAAAAAAAAAATGTCACTTTTAGGGCATTAGCACTCAGTCTTCCGAAGGCAGAGGAGAAAAGAACATCCTGGCTTCTGTAGTACAAGGCTTTGGCTTTCGACACATGCATTAATCAACATACTGTTACAGATCTAAGTTCCATGCTACTGAACTACAATGACCGCGAGCTCTAAGGCCGACTTTTACCTGTTCATCACTTACCACAAAACCTCTATGCGCAAGGCGCCCAACTGGCGTCTGTGTTTTTCTTGAGAACATAATTTAAGCGCTGACCTTTATCTCTTCACTTCACCCTACTTGTGAGAACCCATGATGAACGTAGTGATGTAGAGCTGTACCTAAGGTTACTTCTACTACAGGTTAGAAAGAAATTGTGTTTTCTTATGGGAGAGTTTGGCGCAGGGAACATTTCTGCCGCTAGTTTCGCTGCAATCGCATGTGGATTAGAAAAATACGAAACTTTAGTAAAATTTAATTGAAACAGGCTTGGAAAATACAGATGTCATTAAATTTAATTTTAAAGTGAAAATAAACCAATTTTCGCGTTTTAAATTATCAACTTTATGTAAGTTCTGTGATTGGTCAGTATTGCTGATACCAGCGCTCAAGCGGCAGAAATTTTTCCTGTGCAAAATTTTTAACATTGATCTTTCTAACCTGTAGTAGAATTAACCTTAGCTGTACCCACCGACTCCACCATACCGAGTCCTCCCTGCCCTCTCTCCAGAACCCAACACCCCTTCTCCGCCAGCGCGACACGTGCGTCAGGGCACGCGAGGCCCGTGGCGTAAGTCCAAACATCCGGTAACCGGCGCTGCGCGGCTCTTTGGGGCGTCGCGGCACACGGGGCCCCTAAACACGCGCGACGGAACTGCGTTATTAAAACAATAACAACACCACGTCTCCACGAAGGTGAAAGAACCGAGCCCCAGTGGTCGCTCGACGACGTCGCACATGGTGGTCGATTCCAACCCCAGGCGTGATTTGTGTTTTTATGATCAAGTCGGGAACCAATCGGCGCTGAGCCCACAGCAAAGTTTCACAGTTTGTAAACCTTTTAATGATAACTACAAGATGTGAAACTCGAAATTTAAATTAATTAATTAAAAGCAGTTAAGCGATGAAGACGAATGTGACAAGTCCATTATTGAAATATCAGTAAGGAATTTGACTATGCTATGTAACGAGAATAAGTTTGATGGAATATATTAAATAAAGAATAAACATTTACACCACAAAACTGTTTTCCAAACTGTATTTGCGAAAAGGCATCTTATCTCAAAGAGTGAAATATGTCGCTTGGCATACGATTGCACAAAACACGTACAATTATTTATAAAGTCACAAACATAAAAACAAATTTAGTTGTTTATGCAAAAATTTGTTTTTTCTCTGAAGGCTTTATGCACGTAGATAGATAGAATCTGTGGCTTAAAGAATCAAGAATAGGCCCGTAAACAGCAATGGCCCGTATTACGAATCAAACCAAGTATCAGCCTGGAATAATTTCCGAAAACCATGCGAAACCAAAACTGATGGACGGCCCTGGAAACAAACCTGTGTCCTTCCAACAGCAAATCTAGAATGTTACCATAGCGCAGCCTCGCTATGTGAAGGCTGAAGTATTCGTTTACTGGGTTGCATAGGATAACTATTATACTAAGTTGGAAGTGACATTTTACGATGGTAATAATTTTACTACACCGCAGTCTAAGATGTGTACAAAGGCCGTTCTGCAATAGACATAACCTTAACCATTTACATTACCATTGTCAAAGCCATTAACTAAGTCTTGATACAACTGAAATACAAATAGCTGAATGTTTATAGTTATCCTCCAATCACATTTCACTGGCCAACTGATTTTTATTAAAATAATTACTTTATTTAAGTCTGTTAACATATTACGTGAATAACTTTCCCGTGTATTTGAATTTTTTTGGTTACGTTTTGCTCTAAACAATCTCTCACTGTTGCTTATTTTCTAAAAATACATTTATCTATAAACTGAAATAACACGTGAATTCGAGTGGAAGAGAATTTTGATTGTCTACGCATAAATTCTCGCATAAGAAAGTTGAGAGCTGACTAAACTTGCTATGAGACTATGGAATGCATGTGGTTATGACTTTGGTTGTGCACAATTGTAGCATCCGCCATATCAGAGAATGAGTTCAACAGTTACTGTTATTGATATGGATATGGCTATTTCGATTGTACCACGGCCTTTAGATTCCTGTTTGTAACACGACGCTGAAATCAACTCACCAACAGCAGATTACTACGTGTAACGCTTACCATTACGCCGAAGAATTTTTTTACAACGTCTTGGTTCAAAATCTTCGATCTTCTTACTAAATGATATAAAAAAACTAGGTACCAATTGAAATTACGCAGTCCTCGGAGTTACTGCTAAAACAACATACTACACATAATTTTAAACAAAAAAATCCAGTGATTGAATCCAGCAATCTCAAATGTAACGAAAATCAAGGTACCTATAAAGTATTATTAACTAAGAATTTATTAACACGTGAAACGCATGACTTCATAAATGGTGGTTTTACTTGTTAAAGGAGTTAACTCAGGCAACCATCTAGTTTTAAAAAAATGTTGATTGTTAAACGAATGTCTTTAACCCAATTTCATTCTGTGTGCTACCGTGAGGAAATAATGTTAGTTACTGGATAAGCGCTCTTAAACGTATCTCTGTAGGCGAACTTTCAGCTCAGTTTAAAGCTTTCCATAGGCCGAGACGTTTTACACTAGCTACCGACACTATTACCACAGATGTACTCTGTTTCACATAATTGTACGTAGATTTAGACAGTTCTAAGGACAACATCCCAACAGGTGATTCAGTGTTAGATAAATTTGAACATAAGAATTTATATATATATATATTATATATATATATATATATATATATATATATATATGACATAATGTTTCAGCGTTGAAAGGATAAAAAGAATCAGACGTTATTCTTGCCCGTCAAATTTCGTAAGTTATTTTAAAAGTTTTGTTATTTTCATTGCAAGTGTTTTTTGAACAGAGTGCCATATTATTGCACTACTAACCTACACAGTAGTATTTAGTCTTATATTTTACTAACGGACATCGAAACCTGGTAGCAAATTGATAATGAAAGTACAGTTAGCCAGTACAGTCCCACCGTAACATGAAATTTCATAACTTGGAAACAAAGATATAACTTCGTAGTCTGTTTTGAAATTTTCTACAACCCAAGCCGAATCGTATTAAGTTCTAAATTCCATTGTATCTCCCTACTTGAAGCTTGCATAACATCGAGGTAATATTCGTTTCTGCTTTCATGTGCGAGCCAAAGTTTTTGCAAAAACACTTCGGAACGCAACACTGATTCTTGTACAAAAGAAAGTGTCATTATCTTGTGTTCAGTAAACATAGATCATGACATACCCCCATAGAAAGAAGACGTTCAAGGAAATGATGTCAGGATACTTTGGACGTTAGGGGATTGGACTTGTACCTTCACGACCCACTCATCTACCAGGGAATTTTTCATTCAGAACCTTTCAAACATTCAGGAACCGTTCTGGGGTTGCATATTAATGTTGGGATTTGATGACTGGTTGCAGTTCTTCGGAATGAGGCAACGGCCATAGTTAAAGTACATCAAGTAAAAGAACTGCCGATAAGGTTACAAATAAAAAATGGTCGTATCACCCCATCGTGCCCGAGACCGTATGCTATCACGAATAAGTTCAGGAACGCAGCACAGTTTTTCCGACCCCAAATGCGAATGATATGGCTGTTCGCATGTTGGAACACTTGTGGAGAAGAAACACCTGAAAACAGACTTTTACGTAAGATATTGTAATCCCCAATGAAGGCAGAATGGGACACTTGAAAGAATAAAGCAGAGGGCAATCAATTGGCTGCAATGTTTGGACCATTTACTTTTTGTACTCACACGGACGTAACCGCTAATGAAGAACTTTATTGGCATTGATCCTCGCATCCTGCAGTTGATATGAAGCATGATTAATCGACTGTAAATGACTGCGTTGAATGTATAGCTCGCGATCTGTCAGTAGGCTAATATCTACAGGCACTAACAGGATCCACTCAGAGGAAATTCTTTGACATTACCTTCCTCCTTAACTTGATTGAACCATCACATTATACATATTTTTACGGAGACTTCTTTCCGTACTGCAGGCGATATTTATTTCGATCGTTGACCGACGCAAAATGGGATTGTATGACACAACAGTTCTTTGCCTAGAGTATCATAATTTTAATAAATTAAATTAGGCAACAATGTACAAAAATATTTTAGGTACAGTACAACTGCACTGCTTGGTAAGTAACAGTTTTCATGTCATTGATGTTTTAAAATAATAGCGAGACCTTATGGGCATTTACACGTGTATTACAATGCGTATTGAAATAAATCGGACATCAATATCGGCCTGAATGAGAAATGATTCCATGAATTTCGTTACTCACTGCACTCAGCAAATTACGGAAACAAACGAGGTCAGCGAAATTTTATGAAACGAATGTTATATCTAAGGAGGCCTATCAAATGAATGCAATTCAATATATTTGGATGCGCGGTTTTAAACTGTGAATGTTATATTAAATCTTATATCACTATAGAGCAACGCGATAATGTTATGTGCATATTTATGTCGATAGCAAGCGTCTTCACATACTTGGTGTTCAATCTATACAAGTTACAAAACGTAAGTTGGGATATAAAATCGTATTCACAATTAATTTCATGCAATCATTCGCGATGAAACAAGTTCCCTTTAGTAAGTTTCACAAACAATCAACTTTTAAAAATGTAAAATCTAAAAACTCTGTCAAAAATTTATAATCTCAAAACTAAAAAAGAAATGGTGGGCAATCATACTATCAGTTTTTTTTGCATCAGGTATACTTTACTATTTTATCTGAATGAGTGATCCGTAATAAGAATGAGTGATATCTACTCTAACGAAAATTTACAGCAAATAATTTAAAACACTAAAAGCTAGTTTGTTGATTTTTTTAATACAGATTAAGATAAACGAAGCCAATATTAAGTTTCCAGCCGAATGCAATGATTCCAATCAAGATATCTAAGAATATATTGAAAGGACATGTTCGAAAAAAAAAATGGTTGCGTGAAGTTACATTTCTAGTGGCAAAACACGAAGACGTGTATGAATATCCCCAACGAACGTTTGTCCACATTTCATTAGTAAAATATACCAGATGTCACTGGCAAAAAACACGAGTTGTTGTATTCTGCCCACAAATGACTGCCGAAAAAAATGTTTAACTTCTCTTCTAGTCTTCGTCTGTAAATAGAACCGAAACAGGGGCGCTACAAAGACGGGCGGAAAGCAAGTGGCCTAGGGCTGTGGAGGGGAAAGAATGGAAAGGGGACCCTCGCACAATTGCTACATTCAAACGAAGAGTGAAAATGGATATAAATAAGACGTAAACATGAAGCTTTCTGATGATTGTGACTTCTTGTTGTGTTGTGTGGCTCAGTAAAAAAGAACTAATAGCTGTCTTCCTACAGCTGGCAAGTCTTTTATCTCGAAGCATGGGCGAAAAGTGTGACACGCAATAGTAGTGTCCCCAGTCGAATGCCGTAATCGGCAAGAATATTACCAACACGAAATTTTAATGCCAAGCTCTAAAATATCACCGTGAAAGTAAACGCAAATAGTTTATTAACTTGTTTTAAATATTCACTCTAACATATTGACGTAGTATTACATTTGGAAATTATTCATGAATGTTACTAAATTTCACTTTTCTGGTAAAAAAAAAAAGTTACTCTGTCGTCGGTAATGCCGGTATTAATCTGCCGTATATCACGGGAACGTTATGCAACCTTTTGACACAGCTTCTGTGTCCATGAATAACATAATATTTTCAAACAAATCTCGCCAGTCGTGCACGAAACTATTTTTATTTGATGATATTATACAATTGGCAACTGAAGCATTTAATCACAGTTCCTCAAAAATTGTATTTATACTTTTGTAATTGTAAGTGAAGATGGAAACAACAGCTACTTAAATATATTTTTATTGATTTATCTTTCAGTTTTTACGGGGCCGCGGTTGGCGCAGTGGCTAGAGTACTCGCCTCCCACCAAGGTGATCCGAGTTCGATTCTCGACGGTGTCGGCCCCCGGATTTTCGCATGTGGGAATCGTGCACGACGATGCTGCTGATGTGTGGATTTTTTCCCCGTTTCTCCCGCTTTCCCCGACCCATCATTCCGGCACCGTTCCATACTCACCTCATGCCACCCCTCACCGGCGTTAAAGACTTAACTCTGTATATATAAACGGCTTTCGAATGACAACCAACTGCTATAGAGAAAGCATTGGTGAGCAGTCGGTTGTCATTCGAAAGCCTTTTATAGATACGGCTCTTAGAAGCTAAACGCTGTCGAAAATGTCTTCTTCACTTTTAGTTTTTATCAGTGAATCGTTTGAATACACGTCCATCTGAAATATTCTTAGGGTCAAAGAGCAATACACTCCGGTAGATTGCAAGTTATCTTTGTCTTCGCGCAGGGACCATAGATTTCTTCTACATGAACTAGTGTGCGTTATTAATGCTATTTTCGCCAGCGTAAAAAGAAAATTTAGCGAAAAATTAGGGACGTGAAGTGGGTTTACATACGTGTAACGTTCTTTGAATGCTATTCCTAAGCAGAATCCCTTACGCACGTTCAGCAGTTTTTAAATTATCTTTTAAAGGTTGAAACTCTGCACGCAGGTTGGCAGCTTGGGATGACGACCACCTTAACCACGGGACAGCTGGGAAGAAATATGGTGCCTTACTCCTGTTAAAACATCCATTTCCTTAGGAAGAAACATAGTGCCTCACTGCAGTTAAAACATCAATTTCGTTAACTTACTCCGACCCAGGAAGAAACTGGAGTGAAATTTACTTATGTTTTTTCGTGCAAATATTTCTTACTGCGTTATTTTTTGTTTCAGTATGGAGATTGTTTGGAAACCTACCCCGAATATTTCGGGAGTGGAACCCTTATATAAAACAATGGCAATAATGTCTTGCAACGTACAGCCTAGCGTATTTGTAAGAAATCAGTCCTTGCAATTCGAGTCAGTATTTTTGTTTCAAGATATCGAAGACGGCAATATATAAACACGTATCTTCTTTTAACAGATTTAGCGTTATCGAGAACATGTTTTGGTAGATAACGATGTCCAAAACGTCCACCTAACTTATAAAAAATAGGGGTGATCACCCTATAACTGCATGTAACTTTTTCGTCGCCATATGTGAGCCTCTTGAGGAGGTCATCATACTCAACTGAACAAAGAAGGTGATGTTAGTCCAAGATGTTATGACATGACCAGGAAGGTCGGATAGCCAGAGGTTCAGGCTACAATTAGGCCAGCATTGGGAAACCAAGGAAGACAGCAACTCACCTCACCTCCTCGCAGTGACGAAATAATGAGGACAAGCACGCCGATACAACGCCTCGTTACTCAGTAAATCTGGTCTGTCGCCCGCCAACACTCGTCCAATCGACAGCAGTCCAGCTCTCCTCCGGGGCTCGGTGGTCGAGTCCCGGCGGGGGGCGTGCTCGTCCGTCGATGCCGTCTACCTCATCAACCCAGCTTTCAGTAAAGTCATCAGATCTAGTAAGGTGGCAGAAACCCTCGACTTAATTTAATATATTGGTAATCAGTAATATTGCGCTCCCCTCCTAAATTAACATAATACATTGTAACCGTTATTGTATTCAGTGTACCTGACGTAGTAAATGCCCGTTTGTCAAACCTGTCTTAATAATTTAACCCTAAATAATCTCTCTTATAAGTTTTATAACAAAGTGGTCAGCAGTTACAGTTTACTTTAAAAAAAAAAGTTATCACTGTAGGGACCTGCGAAAATATTTTTGCACCACATTGCTTGAATGTCTCATGTGCCCATTTGTAGCTCTGCTTCGTGGTTATTGGCAACGCGTCAAGAGTCGTCAACCATAACAAAATAACTGCAGACACTAGACGTCTGTGATTAGCGGGTAGAATGCCAAGCTGCTGAGAGTTAAAAACATCCAATCGTCAATCACGAAGAAGAGCTACAGTTGTGTACGTAAGGCATTGAATTAAAGTAGTGCAAAGTTATTTTTCGCAAAAATAGGAGTCCCAGTTATCATAGCTATAGTAATGATCACCTCCAGGCGTATGGTTTTAACACTTTTTTTCCCCGCATGGTGTAAATGTCTACTAACACTTCACGTTGTTCAAGAAATCGTGCTTCTTTCTTAAGTGCGCCGCCCACCTCGAGTAATTTTTCGCGTTGGAGAATCAGAAGCGACGGAGCTATACGGACGGCCTTGAAACACGCATTAAATGCCGCGTCGCCACAACGAGCCAAGCGCTGACTAGCGTGCTAGATTCCCGCCGATCCATTTTTGCTATGAAGTTTGAAGTGTTACCACCTGCAGCAGAGTTCATTCTACGTTTCTAACAAAGTTTCGCAAACAACCTGTCAGTAGGCCATGTTGGAGGGCTTAGGAATAGTGTTTTAACGACCACGGTGCTTTAACAATGACATTCCATCCTTGTCCGAAGTGTATTTTCTATTCGTACATTGATACAATGGGCGCATGTGCAATAGTTTCGTAAACAAAAACGTATTTTCCCGCACATACAACGCATTTGAATCGCATGGTCCTTTGTCACAAGGATTCAAATCACCTCCCAAAAAAAAAATAATCAAATGAGTTTACAAACATCGTGAATAATATTATTTACTCGGTATTTATATGGATTAAATTTTATTATTCAGCGTGAGGTTTAAACACATATGGGTGTGTTCATATATTGCTGTAAGGGTCAAAGCAGAGACCGGTCAAGTCAGGAGAATGTGCGCAGGAGGTCGACGTCGGAGAGTAAGGAGAAAGGAGCAGGCAGGGCGGACGGCGAGCTACTCCTCGACGAGGCTGTCGTAGTGTACGCCGCAGTAAAGAACGTGCAGCCGCTTCCTGGGGACGCCGGAGATGGGGCGGACGATGACGGCCCGCCGCACGAGCTGGTGGACGGCGATCTCGACCTGGTACATCGCGGAGACGGCTTGCAATGTCTCGAGGCCGCCCCAACTGCCGCCGGGCCGCGCGAGATCGTACAAGTACCTGCGACACACCCATTATCTATGTGATAACGCCAGCTGCACGCTTTTCGACAAGACATTTGCGTCTAGGTACTTTACCTTTGAATATACCTGATAACCAGAAACAACCGCATAATAAGCATATCAAGCAAATCCCGGTATAGATCTAAGATGAAAACGTAAGCGGCAAAATGTCGTACGACGATATTTTACGTTCAATCATCAAAGTCGAAATTTGTATAAAACTGTTTTATACGGCAAAGAAAAACCTACTGACTTATCGAAATTAAATATTCACACTGAATAACAGTATCATCGGCTACGTCAAGACCTACATAAAACCCGCATTGAATTTATTTTGTATTTAAATGAAATACAAAATTTAATTATACTATATTTAAAATACAAAATTGGAGGTAATTTTGTTTTATACAGGTTTTGACGTAGCCCGTGACACTGTTCTACAGTGCAAAATATTTTATTTCGATAAGTTAGTTGGTTTTTCCAGCACAAAACCATTTTACACAAATTTGGAACATCGACATTCCACTGTACAAAAACTATAAAAGCTAATAAAATCATAACAGTAATAAAAACAGTCATAGTACATGTCTACATATCAAACCATATCTCGTACAAATATAAAAATTATTAAAACAATTAAAATTTTAGATGACCCGCCTCCGGTGCGTAGCACAAACAGCCGTCAGTCAGTGATTGGATACTTTTAACTCTCATACATGCCGGCCTCCGTTGCGTAGTCGATTGGACGTCGTTCCACAGTGCGAGAGACCCTGGGTTAGAATCCCGGCTATGGCATGGGTGTTGTGTTGTCCCTTCACCCCATTTCACCCTCATTGTCTCTTAAGACCTTGTTGTTAAAGGACTCTAATACCCAGAGACACGAGAAATTCGCGTTATCATTTGGTAGCAGACTGAACTTCACTTTCCTATACATAACAGAGTATAATCTGCGATTCAATTGGCCACGAACTTTTTTGTGTTGTGATTTACGTGTGTTATGGCTTTACAGAGATTGTCCTATCTACCGTGTAAGCATTTTCCGCGGCAAGTCACGACAATATCGGCCAGTGGGAGACGTCGAACGAGCCTATAGTCACTTGGAGTCTAGTCAGCTGTCAGAACATGACGCGAATTTTGCATGTATCTAGTAATACCAGCTCACATCACCACAACTCTCACTCATCTTGGGTTTCTATACGCAAATCATAGCAGCCTTATTACGTTTGACACAGTCAAATAAACAACGCATCTGCACAAAGTCACACTGCCAATAACCATGAAGCAATACTGCAGATGTGCACATAAGGTATTGAACCAGGCTAGTGAACATCTTTCCCTGACTGTAGGGAAAGAAATATTTCGCGAATTCATTGACCTGCATGTTATATGGTAAGGTTAGTGGGCTTTACATATCACCGACAGCGAGGTCAATAGACCTGCATGCTATACTCCATTGTCCTGCGTATATTCGATTCTCGACCATTTGCCAGCTGCCACTAACTGGAACAGCAGACAATAAATTAATATACACATGGCTTGAGTACGTATAGGTAAATAGATTTTAAAATGCAGGTAAATACCGATCACTAGGGACCCTTGATTTTCGCGAAAAGAATTTTGCCTCACTTTGTTTCCGTGCCTTACGTGCACATCTGCAGTTCTGCTTCGTGGTCAGCGATAGGATATTTTAACTGTCGCGAGCCTTGAGATTCTACCGGCAAATCACAGACGTGTGGTGTTGCAGGAAAGTTTTTGTAATTGGCTCAGACACATGAGATACGACTCTTCACACAGACACGCTGCCAATAACCATGAATCAGAATTGCAGATGTACACGTAAGGCACTGAAACAAAGTGAGGCAAAATTATTTTCGCGAAAAAACAGGGTCCCTACCGATCACTGATTATCTCACGGAGTTTATGAAAATAAGTGTTCGGATACGCGACGGTAAGGCAGTGAGAGTCTACTTAGATTTTCTGAACGCAGGTGATGTGGCTACAGGCCTAGTGCTAAGCTTCGTAGTGGCTGGTGTACCTTTCGACGGCGTCTTCGGTGAAGCCGCCGACGGGGCGGGGTCTGCCGTAGCGGGGCGACAGTTCGGTCAGCGTGTCCTCGAGCTGCACGCGGTACTCGCCGAGGTTCTTGCGGATGTGGTCGACGACCTGGCGGCGCAGGCACTGCGCGCGCTCGAACGCCTGCCTCGAGTTCGGGTCCAGGTGGGTGATCTGGTGGCAGAGCGCGTGGAACAGGCAGCTGCCGTCGCCGGGGATTCGCACCACGCGGAACCTGCCCATCTTGCACAGGTGGTGTGAGGGGTGGGCCCCAAACCTTGCTGCCACTGGCTCCTTCGAGCCTCCCGCCACGCGCTTCTGTCCTTCCGCCGCGTGATCGGGGCCTGCCGCCACGCGCCCTCGACTCGCCGTAGCGTGCTTCGGGCCTTCCTTCGCGCCCTCTCGGTCTTCCGACGCCCGCTGCCGGATTCCCTCAACATGCCTCGTCTCTACCGCCACGCGTCCTTGTCCATCCTCCTGACGCCACGGGCCTGCCGCCACGCGTTCGAGACCTGCTTCCACGTGCCCCAGTCCCTTCGAGTTTCGCTTCAAGCTCGTTCCACTGGAGCACGAGGGCTGCAGCTTGCACGACGCAGCAGGCTGCGGCAGCTGAGAGGAGAAAGCTCGCAGTCCGCAGGTGCGACACAGGGAGCACAACCACGACCACGCCTGATACACCAGGTAACGCAGAGGCCTACAGCTCAGCCCGATATACCATGTCGTCATGCTTCCCTCTCGGCTGGGGTCACCCCGCCTCGTGAGAGTCCATATCTGTAACCACAACTGCTGGCTGCCTATTGTTGATTCGTCCCGAAGCCAGCGATGACTGAAATTTTATATTTATACAAGAATCTGTTTCCACGGTTTCGCTTGCAACAATCGAAAACCTGCCGTTTGCAATTATCGTGAGATATTTTGGGAAACTTGTGTATTAATTTACTTTTTTTGAAAGTTTTCTTGTTTATAAAATTTGCATTATTTTAACATACTGTAATGAAATAAATAATCGCTTTAAATTTGTCGCGCACACATAGCGCAGTGTATTTTTATAGCAACAAGTACTACATGTTTTTTTAACAGACACAATAAAATCATTCGTATTTAAACAACAATTGCATGTTTGTTTACTATAAAAACAATTGCCCCACATCCACTAAATCTGTTATTATTTCAGCGCAATCCACTCATACATCCAAAACGTATTCAGAATTCCATAGAATATAATGGTGCTTATTTTATGCTGTGTTACTAGTAACTTAAATTTGTTTTTGAAGGAAAGTAGCTATAATAAACGACTGAGCGCTAAAGACGAGGATGGAATATTTAATCTTACGTCAATTTTAGTACTATTCTTACCTCTACTAGACCTATTTCGTCTTACTACTTCTAAGTAGGCCATGGGATGATAAATTGTTATATGTTTTACGATTAGTTTGAAGCTCTGTGTAAGGCCTTGGTAGGCACTACAATGTTGACAAACATGCCGATAATGTTTTACTTTAACATGGAAGTTGTGAATGTTATTGCTGAGATTATTGGAGATGACGATGAGGTGATCGTTTGCTTAAATAACCCTGTGGCAAGGAAATCACGTTCTATTCGAGACAGAATGGACCAATTGAACAACTATGGTAGAATACATATTCGTCCAAATTCTGGCTTAGTTAAACTACTATTCTGCATTTGTTGGAATAACTGGAACCACTCATTAGATCTATTCCCATCCAGTTCTATAAACTAAATTAACTTAAACAGTTAATATCGTGGCCAAAGATTAACGCCCTAAGATTTATAAACGCTTATTTGTTTTAAAATTTTTATTACTAATTTTATTTGCATTTTTGGCCTATATTCATTGTATGCCCCGCTCAAATCACAGTATAAAATTATCGAAGGACCAGTCAGAGTACCCAACTTAACAAATATTGTTTTCAAGCTCTGAATCGTCAGTCCGAGGAAAAGAAAGGGAAAAATAAGTCTGAGGAATTAGTGTAATAGTACGACACGCGGCTTTAACGCAACGGCTCAGGGTAGCCAACCCTCAAGTTATATGGCTGTAAGTTTTCCCAGAGAATGATATTAAAGTCCCTTAATTTGTTGTTTTCATTAAGAATTGAAATATGAGTTCAAAAACAGGCATATGAAGAAAATTGATTTTATTAGAGAATAAATGATACAAGTTTGTTAAATCCGGTAAACAGAGTTAACTTTAAATATACACATTCCAAATAAACACTATTTACTGGATAAGATAAAAAAAAAAGATATTCTAAAACTGAGTTTTGAAATTCTCGTACACATAGAAAACGGAAGGGGAAAATGTATGAACAAATTTATATTGCCTATTCTGTTCTACACAGATATTTATTTAAAGAAACCTATACTATACATAGCATCGTTGGCTACTATCCATAAAACTGGACAAAATATAGGTTATTTCAGTAAAAGTGTGAAAAACTGAAACAAGAAATAGGGGCCGCTACTTCGATAATTTTGAAATTGGAAACATATCTGCGAGGCCAGCGAGAGGAGATACGGACGTGAACATGTGGGCGACCAATGATGTGCTTGTGGTACACCTAGAATGTAGCTCTGTTTGCCCCGAGATTTTATTGTTTTCTTTATGTTCGTCTTTTATGATTGGGTGTTTTCGAAATCTGACTGAATTGTATCTTAAGAATTATTGCTGTTGAATATTACAAAAACTGACCGAATTCCTCCAAGATTTTTTTTTTTTTTCTGTTTTTTACTTTGTCATTCAACACAAGTTTGGTCAAGAAACATGAGCAATGGCGTATGTCTACAAACCAATTCATTCTTTCTGTTTGCCCTGCAATGCCACAGTATATGCGAGTGTAAACGTAGATGTTTGCAGTCACCTGGACGCTGCGCTACGTTTCCAAGACGCTGGATATGTCGTGGCAGCCAGTTTACATGGCCTACGAGATCAGTAAATCCAGTAAATTATTTCCAATGTGGATATCTAAAATCGCTTGTGTTATGAGACACAGCCACTGACACTGAATGTGATGTGATGAGATGCGCAACACCGCACTGGGTATTCGACTGGGTGCGGCAGAAGCTCGTACGACATTTTTATGCTTGCATCGAGGTTGGTGGCCATCACTTTAAGCAACAGTTACAAGTTTGTAATATTTCCTGTCAGTAAATAACTTCTCAGGACACCTTCGTATCGAAAATATTAACGTCAATTCCTTATTTTGCTGGCCTCGCAAACAGTATTGTTCGCAATATCAAAATGCACAGTACGGCAGTCCCTATTTCTATATTCTACTTTTAACCCTTACACTGAACATAGATGATCATCTGATAGTTTTAAATCAGTCTCTACGCTCTAGTATAAGCTGTTATTACCAATTACGATTTTTTTCGCAGTTGCTTTTGCCATATCCTGGTGAAATTAGCTCAGCGTTTGCTAAACAAGAGGATCAGCATTTGTTTTCGTTTCTTGTCAATATTTGAAACGGTATTAATAGCTCGACATAAGAAAATATTCGTAGGATAAATTAAATTGCATGCTTCTTTTAGATTATTTTACCATTGAGGAGTTTTAGGGAAGAAGGGCTGGTAGCGCAAAAGTTAAGTTTGAGAAAAAGGTATTTGAAAATAAACATAACTAGTAATTATGTTTACTGCTACCGTAAAAATGCGGATTATAATAGATGTATCACTTCGTGTTTCTGAAAGTTAGTACTGATAATGTCTACAAGCTATAATTTCTTACAAATAAATACAAATAGTTATTTATAAGGGTATTTATAGGTTTTTTTCCCACGGAAGTATTTTTTTTTATTTCGGTTAGTTTAAGTTGCTATATATTTTCTTCAGCTCAGTAGAAGGCCAACATTACAATTACATTTATACTAGTAAATTTAGTTTATTTTTACTGTCTGTAAGCAAAGTAAAATTTTTTGGAGTTTTAAGTCGCTATATATGTTACTGACGTAAACACAAGGCCCGAATTACAGATATAGTACCAAAAGTACAAAAACATGAGTTAATTTACACATAATAAGTACATTTAAACATATTTAAAGTACAAATTGATTTACTGTCTGTAAGTAATGAATATTTTTTTAGAGCTGTCTCTATATATTTTCTCCAGCTCAACACAGTGTAAAAAAAATACAAGTATAGTAAGTACAAAAACTAAGTACATACATATTCACACTTACTTAAAATACAGTATTAACTTCTATTTACTGACAGCAAATAATGCTTCTTATCTACTGCAAATAGACATTTACACTTTATGGATAGCAATACAAAATCTATTCTTGTAACAGCACACTATGAACTTTCAGTGAAGTTTTTCTGACCTGCCTCTTTTCTTCTGCATAGGTGGTTCCAAATGGTTCTCAGCTTGATTGTCAGGGACTGAGATATCACAACCACCAACAATTGTTCCACTTCCATCAAACAAATTTACAATTAAAGTTCTTGAACTTTCACTGATGTGCTTGAATAATGATGTGACATCAGCTGCCATTTGTGGAGTCACAGGATTGTATGGTACAGTTTCTAGGTTGGTATTTATGTCTTGCAACTGGTTGTGTGAATAATGTCCATTCCAGTGTATAAATGGCGAAGATAATGACCAGTTTTAATGAGGTGAGCAAATAAGAGTTCCACTCGTCTTGTACTTTATCCGTACATAGAACTGGATTTTGAAAGTTTCTTTTTTACACGCAGGTTACTTCTTGAAGCAGTTTTGAAGCCCTGTTCCCCAGTTTCTGATAACTTCCCTGTCAAAAATAATTTCAAAAGGCGATGGATGTGTTTGACATTGAACCATTTCAGTCAAATATGTCATTGGTATTTCAACTGTTTCCAAGCGTTTTATTCAGGTTTTCATTAAGCCAAAATTTCGGTCGCACTGACCGAATGAGTGTCCTCTGATTGGAAACAAGTGTGTTATTTCAATGTTGTGCAGTCTAGCAAAAATAGAACAAAATCGAGTTATTTGTTGTATGTTTACTCTGCCCACCAGCAGTATAAGGCAGCAGTAGGCTACTATTTTCTTAAGTTGAGGGAATTCGTACACTTTCTTTCCTATTACTTCACTTACAAATGATGCTACACTGTTTGGACTTTTTTGGCATTGTCTCCTTAAATGTGTACAAGTAAGATGAGTCATCGTTATGTATATTCATAGAGCCACAACAAACGTTTATAAAACTGTGATGTACAATTCAACTTAGGAATTGGCAAATTTTGGGCACAATCAAATTCAATAACTAGGATTGTTGGATCGTTCTTGCATCTTGAACAGTATTAATTTCTTAACCTCTGATATGACTCTGCTTTCTTTTATGGACTCTATATTTCAGTAAACATTCATCGTTTGGGTTGCTTGCAAGTTTTGTTTCACACTCAATACAAAAGTCACAAACGTCTGATTTTGGCTAGGGAAGAAGGGCCCGTAGCGCAAAAGTTAAGTTTGAGAAAAAGGTATTTGAAAATAAACTTAACTAGTAATTATGTTTACTGCTATCGTAAAAATGCCGATTATAATAGATGTATCACTTCGTGTTTCTGAAAGTAAGTACTGATAATGTCTTCAAACTATAATTTCTCACAAATAAATATAAATATTTATTTATAAAGGTATGTTATAGGTTTTTTCCCCCGGAACTATTATTTTTTGTATTTAGGTTAGTTTAAATTGCTATATATTTTCTTCAGCTCAGCAGAAGGCCAAAAATACAATTACAAAGTAGCCGAAAGAGTTCAACAGTCAAGTTGGCATTTTGAAAATACAACCGTTCTGACTTTTGTTGCCCATAGCGACTTTTTTAGTAGGGTACGCTTTGCAAGTGGGAAATAGTTATGTCCCACACATTTGCATTAATTTTACTAGGCCTGTTAGCATGTGACCCCCGTTTCTCTTCAAAGGTTTCATTTACAGTCACCTTACCTTGAATGACACGAATAATTTTTGCAGATACCTGAAATAACTGTAAAACGAATTTCATGCAGACCACTTTAGCAACACCGCCATCCTTTAAGGGTGTTCAAGTGCGATAAAACCTTTAATTTTATATTTTAATGAATTATTGTTAGTTATAGACGACACTTGTGAATACATTTTCCTCTTACGAAACAATTTTAACTCTCATAATTTTCTCATAACTGTGCATCAAAGTCAAAATGGGCATGTTCTGCTGACATGCAAATAGTGAAAACCAATTGACTTACATAAATGAAATAATTCACAGTGAAATAACATATGACGGGCTACGTAATAAAACATTTTTAAAAAATCCCGTGAACTATTTTCGTATTTTAAAAAAATTCTGAATTTTCAATTTTTCTCTTGTATTTTTGCAATTTAAAAAAAATTAAAAATATTACGTTATGGTCTTTTAAATCCTTTATTGCATAGCTCATAACCCCACTACAAATACAGTAAACAGAACAACTGTTTTGTGGAAAAAGGGCCCATAAATAATAGTACACATTGTCACGCATAAATAAATGTCCTTCACTCTGGTGTAGTTACATCTAACTAAAATTTGGTGCAGTGGTAGAAGACAATACGGCGCTTCATTTACAACATTCTGAAAAAAAAAAAAAAAAAAAAAAAAAAAAAAAAAAAAAAAAAAAAAAAAAAAAAAAAAAAAAAAAAAAAAAAAAAAAAAAAAAAAAAAAAAGAAAGCCCATAGCACTGTAGGCATATCGTCCCCAGAACACTATTATTGTGGTAATTAGCAGTAACCTAATAATTCAAGACTACGTTAAAGTATACAAACGTGTAACAAAACTGCGGTTGAAAAATGTTTCGGAACAACGCTTATATATATATATATATATATATATATATATATATATATATATATCCAAGATGTTGGATGAGAATGTTGGAAACACTCTGCGCACACTAGTTTCAATTGTTTTGTCGGCTCATAGTGAAAGCGTTACGATGTTTATGACAGCTGCTGCCTTTATGCACATCTCGTTAATTCTACAACAATGACGAACGCTCATTTTTGACGGTACCAGACGCATACTGTGGAAATAATTTCGGAGAAGAGAAAGCGTATTGAGTTGATCTCCAAGAGTTCTGTGAAAATTTTTTATGAAAGTTGGAAAACAAAGACAGTGGAAAATTGGTTACTTTGACGGTACAAATAATTTGGCACTGCTTTTTTCACATTTATTTTCAACTTACACTGATATTTTAGAAACTCTTCTCTCATTCTGCCAAACAAGAGCAGCGCCTAACTGATAATGTAAACGTGTTAAGGTAGTAAAGAAGCATTCATCCGTAAAATGTTTAGTATCTAACACAATAGTGCCAAATTATTAGTACTGCCAAACTAACCAAGTTTCCCAGATATCATATATACAAATTCAAACTAGGCATTACATGGGTTTTACTTTTAAGTACACGTTGATCCACTAATTCACTTTTTTCATTGTATAATGTTATGTAATATGTTATTATGGTGTGTACTGCAGAAATGCCTAACCTGATTACTGCCATGACGTAACGTAGTCGTGATTTTGGTTAATTTTAATTTCGAAAGTCAGGTGGGGTGCTGAACAGGGGGAAGGGGAAACACCAGTTAAATCTTACCTTCGAAGTTCTTGACGGAGTTCCCAGGCGTCCCTGAAATTGCCTCATGCAAACCCCTACGATAGCTGCTACACTAAAACTACTGAAATGATACACAGCTTGAATAAATAAATTAAAATTTATACTGCCGAAAAGTAGAGTCAATATAATTTGAAACTTGTAGAAAGGCACAGCTAGGATTCACCTAGAAATAAAAATTAATAGGCTTGGCTGACTAATACTACGTAGAGAAACTAAAATAATGCAGTTGCAGTAGAAAAGGACCCATTCACATTACTAGTGTTGTAACAGAAAATATGTTACGTCGGGCAAATAGCATTTCAGATAGTTCACAAACAAATAAATATTACAGTTCATTTTGCCTCGACTAATTAAGTGGTAGAGCATTATTTAGAGAATCTTGACAAACAGTTAAATGGGTGAAAACTTTCCTGAGGACTGGAAAATATAAACCACGTTGAACAAAATATTCGCAGCATACTAGTAGATAACCCTCATTGCGTCTTTGGTCGCGCTAGGTTCAGGCCATGTAAAATTAAGATAGCGAGACTTATCTGCCGACTTCTTTGCGGTAAGCGTCGTCCCGAGGTTCTCGAAGTTCTAGTAGTTAGTCTCGTTCCACTCTTAGCTAGCTAATCCAAGTCTCATTACTCAAAAATTGCCGAAAAGCACATTCTCGTGCCGCCTAACCATCGGTACAACCATAGACATCGCAAAACTCCCCTGCTCTATGCTTTGAGGAAGTAAATAATACTGCACTGCAAACTGAAGCTAACATATTAAATAGAAGAAGAATCCATTAAACAAAAGTAAACCTCTCTGAGTCAGCCATTACATTAAGCCCAATATTAAAGAAAAATGCGCCCAAACATTAATAAATAATTATTACCTCGAAATAGCGTTAACAGCTAATCAACCATTAAACGTTAATAAATTAAATAAAACTTGGAGGTTGAAACTGGCACATGTTACATAATGCCCCCTCGATGTTTCAAGCGTTTTCTCCAGCGCTTGATAACATCTAAAACCAAAACACAAGTACTGGAGCAAAACAAAATAAACAATTTCACTCAATTCGTTAAAATAAAAACCCTGCCAATATACACATGTTCAGCGAACTTTAGTTCCAGTTCTCTTACCAACCTTGCGCACTCGAGGTAAACAATTACTACATTAACAATAAAATATGAGGAAAATTATGAATGTAAAACAAACAATCAACAATAAGCAGATTCAGCCGTAGCTGTCCAAGGCTCTCTCCAGTCTGAAACAAAACACACAATAGAAATTCAGTCGTCGCATGCCCGCCTCCTAGCGGCGCGTTCCCAGCTGGCGAGGTGTCATGTTGGCATACCTCCGGCAACCATCTTCTTCCGGAACACCTGTTCCGTTCAGCCGCGCGTACTACAGGTCTCCGCTCCATTCTCGCTGCCGTCGCTAATTAACTACCAGTGTATTCCCGGCTCCCGCGCTTTCCTTCGCTCTTTTCACTCCCTGCTGCTGACGTCACATGGAGGAGACGAGCCACGGAGCGTTGTGTACAAGCTCGCGCGGCGAAAATATTTTAATACTAAACACATCAGAAATATAAAACTATTCAGTCTGTTGACTTCGAAATTTTTACAGTACTGTATATCTATGAAGTGTCCTGCCAATTGTACTGTATGTTAAATTTGTATATGTCCATTAGTTAATTTTTTAAAAAATATTCAATAGTGTCATTGTTCACTACCGAGGAGAAGAAAATGCAGGGCAAAATATAGTGAGCGAGGAACTTTTTTGTTTTTGGAAATAGATTGGTGATATCAGCGGTCGAAATAAACAGGAAACTCTATATTAAACTTTGGTACCCTTTTTGAAGAATTCCGTGAATAGGTTTTATTTTTGTGCCAGGTAGAATTTGGAGAATACTACATCCGTGCGCAGGATAGATAGGTGAGCCGACCACAACATACTTTTTCTCGGTTTATCTGCACAGAATGTATTATGTTAATTTTCATTACGTAATATGTATTTGCTATGACGTACACAAAAGATTTTTCAATGAAAATCCCCCCCCTCCCGAGAGAAACTATTGGCCCAAATACTTACATAACAAAAAATACAGTTCTGACAAAACAATTACGGCGATTTAAATGTATTCACTTGTAACTTTTTTTTTTTTCAAAATTTTTCTATTTTTCACATTGCTTTTCTAAATCATCGTTATATACAAAAATACGCAACAATGTTAATGACAAAATGTTGATAGCACAGATACCAACACATCGTACAGTATGGTACAATATTTCTGCCAATGTTGCAACCAATTTGCTACTAATATGGAAGACCTGTTGCAAAAGAATTTTTTAAATAAATAGCAAAATGTAAATAACTGCACAAATGTGTTATTTACTATATGTCCGATGCAAATGTCCCTGTTTGATAATAATATTGCTAGTAAAAATTACCATCAACATTTATATACCTATATCCCCTACCAATACAAAAATGATCGAGAAAATAGTGTTTCAACACTCTTCGTTATTCCCGTCTCCTGCGCTTTCTTTCACTCGTGTCACTCCCTGGTGCTGACAAAAGGGAAGGTTCCAGCAGCCGTGTAGTGTTGAGATAGTTGTAGTGCCGAATGCAATGTACTTGCAGTTCGCATTCTTATGTCTATACTCATTACGAGACTAGGTGATTAACAATGAGCAAAATGTCTAATTATAATGTTAACTGTGCTATGGCACAGTGTACTAATTGGGGGTCAAAGACTACAGGCGTTTTATACCACAGATTAAAAAAAAAAAAAAAAAAAAAAACAGGAACTGAGGTGAGTGTGGGGTATCGCGCTGTAAACGAAGCGACGTGTTTAATCCAGACAATTCTAGAATTTGTTCTGAACATTTCCGACAAGAAGATTACCAACGAGATTTGAAAAATGAACTCTTAGGACTACCTGAAAGAAAATTATTGAACCCAGATGCAGTTCCATCTCTGAAGATTGCAAAATAACTGCTCAAGTTCTAAAAGAGATTTTGAATTTATTCCACATATTATTTGCTATTGAATGTATGTAATATGTATGTTTATAAGTAGCTATTAAAACCTATATGTAAAATTGTCATTACAACACCAACATCCGTACGTGTGATATATATTATATATATATGCGTGTGTATATATATGCATGCACACATGCGCGGAAATTTAGATTATATTATACTACTTTATTATCAGTGATTTCCACAAATAATTCCTTTACAATTGTATGACATAGGGTTTTTAACTATGTGTGTTTTATATACATAATGTTTATTGTCTATTTTAAATATTCTCAACAACATTTTCATTCCATTTTATTCCAACAATATATGGACATGTTTATCAGCAAAAATAACGTTAATTTTGTTGCCAAGAGTGTTGAACACATTATTTTCACTTCTATTTTTACTAATATTACTTTCTCAACCTTTATGCGGTGATAGGGTATACATATATGTCAACATAATGTTGATGTGAAAGTGTACTAGAAATATTGACGCACAGGGTTATTTGCGCAGGTCATAACATAGTAGTAAATAATACATATTTGCAACAATGTTATGAAAACAATCTATAGACTATAACTAATTGAAAATTATGCTATTGCTGCATTGTGTTAATAGCTTTGTTGGTCTGCGTACGTTGCAATTGTTACAAACATTGTACATTTTTTCTTTGTACTTTTAATTATGACAGTGACATATGTTTTCTGTAATATTCGTAGTAAATTTGTTGTGACATTGCTAGAAATATTGTACCATAGAGCACGATTCTGTGCTATCAACATTCCACTATTATGACTGACGCATTTGTTTCTATAAATAGAATTTAAGTAAAGCAAAGAAAATTTTTGAAGAACATCACTAGTAAAATACATTTAAAGCACACATTTTTTTTTTCCGAAACTGTACTGTTTTCTTGTGTAAGTATTTGGGCCAATAATTTCCTTGGAGTGGTATTTGTAATGAAATACATTTTGTGTACGACTAAAAAAATATAAATTGTATAATTAAAATTAACGTAATAAATTCTGTGCAGATAAACCGAGAGAAGTATGTTGTGGTCGGCTCGCCTATACATCCCGCGTACGGATGACGTATTCTCCAACTTCTACCTGCCATCAAACGAATATCCATTCATGGAATTCTTCAAAAAGGGTATCAAAATTTACTATAGAGTTTTCTCGTTATTTCGTCTGCTGATACCCCCCATCTATTTCCAAAAACAAAAAAGTTCCTCGCTTGCTATATTTTGCCCTGCATTTTCTCCTTCTCGATAGCGAACAGAGCACTTTTGAACATTTTTTTTTAAAATTATCTGATGGACATATATAAATTTAACATACAGTATCATTGGCAGGACAGTTCACAAATATACTGTAAAAAATTTCAAGTCAGTAGACAAAACGGTTTTCGATTTCTGATGTGTTTAGTTTTAAAGTATTTTCGGCGCGCGAGCTTTTACTTGCTGCGAACGTCTAGTTATCCTCCAAGGTACGTCACGCGAGGGTAGCCAATGAGGAAACAGAGGGCCGGAGTGGCCTACCTAATATATTTTACTTACCTTGGTACATAGCTACTAACACGGAATCAGTTCATCGTGTAAATCACTCCGAGTGTGCGGGTATTAGCGTGGAAAGTCCGTTATCCTCCGCTAACGTGCACGTGTATTACCTGTCTGGTATAAAGTGCTAACAGTGCGCCTCGTCGTAGTCGTCTGGTGCCATCAACAACACTACCTGTTACTGTCCCACAGGTACACTGCGAGGTGCAGTGTCACTGCACCTCTGACTCATGGTGACGTCCAGCACTGTAAAACTTACACTATACACATAACACTTTCACCCCGCGTCCTAGTGTCCAACAATGCACTGCCACTGAACTCTTCTGCTCGCCACTTAACTACATGAGCCCGACCTCGATACAGCCTGCTTCAAACCACCTTGCGAGATACGTCCACCAACAATAGAGCTACTCATGCTCCGACAATACACAAGAATAGTCAGCCAAACTACAGAACAATACAAATAGAAGATCACAAATATTCACATAAACAAACAATTCAATAACACTGCTAGGAGAAACTCAACAATATCCTGCCATATAAAACACATCAACAACCACAGAAAACTCTAATAAGACACCTTGGAATACAATAACGTAGGCTAAACAGAAAATTCAGAAGACCCTACCACGGCCTCAACACTACACGATAAAATCCCAAACAATAATAAAGGCTTCAAATAACCACAATTCTCTTCTGGAACTCCCAGGACAAAAGGTGAGTACACGATTTCCTTAGCTTGCATGCCTAGGGCAAGTGCGCATAGTTTCAGCTTCTTTACTTCAGCTTCAGTGCGGGTAGGTAGACAGTTTCCTTACTGTGTTAACTCCTGTTCATCGTAGCAAAAACATCATCGCAAGATACGTTTTCCCTTGTAGCAATTCATTCTTCACTTAGGCTTGTAACTCTCTCCGTTAGCGTCGTTTCATATTCTCTCAACAAAAATATACCGGGCAAGCAATAATAAAAACGTCGATGTGGTGGCTGCGGCATTCACTCATCGCTTAGCTCACTCACTAACAAACTCTCAAATTACCGCTCTCCCGGTTCTCTTAGTAACCAATAACGACGTAGAAACACAGACTTCAACAGCAACATGCCTTAAATAAACAACAACTTTGCTCTTGCGGAAAACCAAACATAGTTCACACAGCTGTACCTTCTGGCTCGCGATAAACTTTCAATGCAGTTAAATTATAGCTACCAATGCTCGCACCTGTCTGTAGTTCTCCCAACTCGTAGCAATTTACATTCTTCCTCCTCAACACTTGAAAAGGCTCAGAAAACATCGTATGGTCCCAGTACCTACTCACCTTAGCAGCTCTCACTAGCACTAGCTGTCCAACCCGTAGCTCCTTAATCTTATAAATGTTTTCCTTACTTCTTTCTCCTCTCTGCTGCCAAAATTAAACGTTGTTTTGCTATTATTCTCATCTAAAAATACAGTGCATAAAGTCCCTTCAACAATATTTAATACATTTTCTCCTTGGCTGGCTATCTCGTCGGTGGGCCCCCACAAAAGGTCTGTATCGCAGGTCAACGCTCGGGTCTCTACATCGTCGACCTGTTGTAGTTTAATTCTCTGGTATCGTAATTTCCTGCTCCATGACCTTCGTTAATGTTATCACGTTCTCGTGTTCTATTTGGCTGGAACACTGGCGACGTTGGTTTCAAAGGCGTCTGGTTAGAGAAATACCCATTGTTGCGTGTCGAGTAAACCTCTCGTCTCGGCGCAGTACTCTGGAGCGTTTCTCCCTCGTCACGTGTGTCGTTCCCTCGTCGCACGCTCTGGTAGTCACTCCGTCTTCTTCCCGGATCGCTATTACGACGCTCTCTGTACGACCCCGGTCTCCTCTCATTGCGTACTTCATTGTCGTCACAAATCCGGTAATCCTCCAGTTTTCCGACTTGGCGGACAAACCTACAGTCACCTCTGTTTTCATCCCTTCTCTCCAGTTTAACGACGTGTTGGTCGTACCCACAGTCACTTCGTTGTGTCCTCCATGGCCCACTGTTCACATTCCTCTCGTGTCCATTCTTCCTTCCATATCGCCTTCTATTCCAGCTGTTACAGTATGTATCTCTCCCATGCTGCTGCTGGTAAGGTTGCGGTCGGTACGACGCCGTGCTTATTACGTTTACACGCGGCTGGTCTACGACTCTAGCGGGCGCACGGGGCTCTGGCTGCGTGGGTCGGTTATATACATAGGGGCGACTCGCTCACATCTGTCGTTATTGTCTGCCTCACGACCGCTAATTTGCCTCATTTGCCTCTCGATGTTGTCGAACTCCACTAGCTCGTTCCTGAACATCGCGATATCGGTGCAATGGCGGCCTGCCCAGTGCGTTTGGTACTTCAGTGGCAGCTGACGTAGTACCATCGCTACGAACTCGTCGTCGGAAATAGGCGGGTCGAAATTGCGTGACTTCTCATACATCTCGGATAGAGGGTACTCCAAGCTACGGCATATTCCCGGTGTGAATCTCTCCGCATGAAGTTGAGCCCTTAGGTTTCCCTGCATCTTGCGGCTCCAGAAATGCTCGAGAAACTTGGCCTTGAACTCGGTGTATGATGTCACGTGCTCTCGTGTCAACTCCCACCAGAAATATGCCGTGGATTTCAAACTCATGCTGAGGCAGCGTAGCATGTCGGCGTCTGTGAGGGCGAACAATCGGGCGTACTCCTCAAATTTTAGCAGGAAGTTCATTGGGTTTTCTCCCTCTCTTCCCTCATATTTCGGGAGCTGTTCTACCCAGAGTTTTGATGGGTGGTTCGTGAGAATGCCTGCGGAAGGAATTACAGGCGCAACAGACGCGCTCATTACAGCCTGGGGTATCGCTGTCTCTGGTGACGTTAGAGTGGCGGTGCGAGACGTGGTAGGCGTTGTGTTCATGTTCGCCGTCGGTGCTATTTGTACACGCCTCAGATCAACGACCAAATCGTCGACTTTGTTATTCATGTCGGATAAGCGCACATTCAACTTGCTTCGTTCTACATACGAAGCTTTTTCTACCTGTGCAAGACGCAACTCTACATGACGATCGAACGAGTCAAATTGCGCAGCCACTGTCTCTCGTACCTGGCTGACGACGTCCTCGTTATGTGTCTGGCCCTCGAGCTGTTCTATACGGCCCTCCATCTCGCGCGTCTGTAATGTGATCTGTTCCTTTACGAGTTCCAGTTCGGCACGCTGCGACTGTACCACACTCCGGGCGGCTATTACTTCGCACTGCAGCTCGCTAACCTTTCCTTTTAGGTTTTCACTAAGCGCCGTCACTTGTTGTTGCAGCATGTCACATCGCCCTGTGAGCTCCGTCATGATGCCCTGACCCATATGCTGCATCTCTTCCCTTACCGCCAACACATCACGCATCTCGGCAAACACAGCGGCCTGTGCGTCTGATTTTGCAGCTAGCGTGTCAAATTTTGTATTACATTCTGCGGCTTGTGCGTGCATATCATTCCGCATCCCTGCCAATTCAGCGGCCAAAGCACAAATCAAGTTTTTGCAGTTCGCTTAATGCTGTAGTTTCTGGTTTTTGATTGCGTTCTGTGTCTGCGTGCTTTCGTGTCGCGGACATACCAGCCGTATCCGCCGTATTTGACTGCTCTATGGCGCGCGGTTCACTTTCTCTATGGAGCGCTCTCGCTTCCTCGCCTCTCGTCTCCGCCCCCTCATCTTACGACTCCTCGTCGGAAGCTCGATGCTCAACTGTCTCACATCGGTCGGCCATTTTATAACTTCTCAAATTGTAACGCGACCTCACTGGTTTGGACTAGGGTTAATTCTACTACAGGTTAGAAAGAAAATACGTTTCCTTATGGGAGAACTTGGCACAGGGAAAATTTCTGCCACTAATTTCGCTTCAATCGCTAAGAGACCAGATAAATACGAAACCGTAGTAAAATTAAATTTAAATAAACGTGGAAATTATATTTGTCATTTAAATTAATTTTAAAGTGAAAAGAAACCAATTTCGCGTTTTAAATTATCAACTAAATGTAACTTAAAATTCAGGAAAGCTCTGTGATTGGTCAGTTTGGTGCATTAGCGATACCAGCGCTCAAGTGGCAGAAATTTTCCCTGTGCCAAACGTATAACATTGATCTTTCTAACCTGTAGTAGAATTAACCCAGGGCGTGTTATCTCTATAGGGCTTTCGTTGACCGTCTGTTTAATTTCATGACCAACCGCAGGCGCTAGTGCTTTGTTATTCTTCCGCGCAGGCGCAGTGGCCCGGATTTGAAAATTGTAATGGCGTCCGTTTGTGACGCACATACATATTAAAAATGACGAAGTGTTGTGCACTGTTGACAAGATAAATCGACTTCAAAGTACAGGTTTCCTGTGGTTTACGATCATTATCGATTTGAGGTTTAGAAGAAACTCTTAACATCGCCCAGATTTACTCAAATGAGTAATGACATCTACAGAAATTTGAAGATTCGCAGTTTGCATTTCAGGTAAAACTGTTTAAGCCCTGGTAAAAAGCAGCTCAACGCAGACTCCCGAGACTGAATATGCCAGGTAAGAATTTGTTACATTAAATAGTTTCCATTTTGTTCGCGTTTTATTAAATTCCTCTGTTAGGCTTGGTTATCTGTTTCACTGAGGCGCACCACATATTTATTACATAGATGCCCCATTTTTTAATGTTTTGATGGTCGTGGCATACAATTTTCTGTTCACATACTCAACAGTTTTCTGTACCACTGCCTCATGTCCCTACCCTACAATTTTTACTGCCTATGCCTTAATAATGCTCTTGCATTACCATTTTCCGTACCCCTGCCCAAGATTTTTTGTTTCCTACCCGGTGATTTTCAGTGTAGCTACCCCAAATTTCTCCAACCTTGATTGCCTTGCCTACTGTCATATTTTCTTAAAATGAAGTTGTAACTATAAAATAACCTTTCGGTAAAGAGTTAAGCAACACATTAAGCTAGGCCTACTGTAAAAATGCTAAAATTATGAATTCTGCTATCGTATTTCTCAAACGCCGTTTTGTACCTGTAATTACTGTCTTCTGCCCATGTGCAGTGGACATTGTGAAGTAACTTAAAACCTTATTTGTTAATGAAAAGTTACGGTATGTCAATTAGGCCTATCACAAGCCAATGTACGAGATTTCTTCGCAAATTGCCTGGGAAAGGCTAAAAAACTGTTACGTCTTTGCCGTCTGGAAAATGTTTTAGTATATTAGTATGCAGTATTTGCTAATACAATACGATATTGCTTATCTGACATAAACATGCCATTAGAACACTGAAGATGTTAAGAAAAAATATATTAAATATCAAACTATGTCCTGTTTTACAGCAAAACAACAGATATTGGTCAGGAGTAACAAAAATTGAAGTCACACATGCTAACAATTAAGTTTGTCTTGCCAATTGAGATGATGTTGTAGGTAGGGCTCGGTAGTTTTCGCGAAAAGATTTTTGTCCCTATTGTTTCAGTGCCTTACATGCACATCTGCAATTCTGCTTCATGGTTATTCGCAGCGTGTATATGTGAAGAGCCGTATCTCTTTTGACTGAGCCAATTACAAAAACTTTCCTGCAACAACACACGTCTGTGATTTGCCGGTAGAATCTCAAGGCTCGTGACAGTTAAATATCCAATCGCTGACCACGAAGCAAAACTGCAGATGTGCACGTAAGGCACGGAAACAAAGTGAGGCAAAATTCTTTTCGCGAAAAACAAGGGTCCCTAGTTATTATTCTTTTGACTGTACCAATCAGCACGTGGATAACTGTGACACAACACATCTGTGGTTTGCGGGTTTAACCTCCAGACGTTGTATGTTCGGCATCCAATCACTGACCACAAAGCAAGATGCAGGTGCGCACGTACGCACTGAAACAAAGTGCTGCAAAAATCTTTTCGCGAAAACTACCGAACCCTAGTTATAGGGTGTATAAGATAATACAGAAGGTTGGGTAAATGAAAGTAAGGTAAACAACAATATATTTACTTAAATTATAACATTCAAAGAGATAGTGCAGTAAAACTCAATTATAGAACGGAAATTGGTTATGCCGCTGCTATTTTATGCCTGTAATGTATAAATAAATGAATAGTCAAATTTGGTATACTGCAGAATCAATTTACTGCGGTGAAGTATTATGTACTTCAACACAAGTATTGTAATGGGCTTCTACTGTATTTATAATTTGTACGTTATGTATTGTTTTGCATTTTTCTGAAAAGTTGAAAAAGTCAGGGAATTTTTTAATCCTTGATCGTTGGACATTCTTGTTATTGAATATTACTATTTACGAAAAGAGCAGTAAAGTATACACAATTAAATTTTTTAATATTTTTAGGCTTATAATAATAACAACTTAACAAAACTAATAATTTTTTTCATTTTAATTTTTTTGGGTTATTAGGTTTTTTTTTGTCTCGTGATCACCAATGGCATAATGACGTAAGAGATTTCTGATGTTGTAGGTATTGGCGTCAGTGTAGACGACTCTGCTGAAATACAGGACAGTGCCACCGCTGTGGATTTTGAAGACACTATTTCAAGTAGCTCAGGTGAGAGTTCATTAATTTACTATTTAAAAAACATAAGAACACTCAAGGTTTCCAAATTTCATTTTGTATAACTGAGTTTTTTACCGAAACCGATACGACCAAAGTACGACCGATTCCCCCCCCCCCCCCCCCCCCCCCTCCCTCCTACTTCTCTTTACTTATTTTTATTTTTCAAGTATACTGTAATGATGAAAAAAGGCATAAAATATAAAATCATATTTATACGTCTGACACAAATGTCAAATTATTTTACATATTTATTACTTATATATTTTCAGCAAAATGGTACACTGTTATACATTAAAATATATTGACTAAATAAAAATGGGAAAAACATACGACAATGTTGTACACAAGTGTAACGCACAGTGCACAATACAAACCATTTTAATACAAACCTCAAAGTAATTAGGACCCTTCAAGTTTGTATTAAAGAATTTAATTTTTTCTCTGATTCCGTACAAGTGACAGTTTTGTACTACCTGAGTGTGGTACAAATAAGGTTATTGTGTACTTCTTTTTGTGTTGACTTAAATTTAACAAATCAGTACTGTAACAGTTTATAAATCACTCAGGTTTTGGAATTAGAAAGTAAAGAAGACTACCCACAAATTAAAATAAAATACTGTAAAACCCGTGTTAAAAAGATCCCTCTGTAAGACGTTGCTCACCTCAGTGCCTTGGTAGGAGAATAATTTTATTTTACATTTTGAAATTTTGTTGGTGAGTCTCTGTCACTGTCAAAACCTTCACGACACCGCTGTGAATTTCTGTTCATTTCACTTCTTCAATGGTTGCTAAATAATTTTTGGCCTTTTTCTCTATCCTTAAAACTACGAAAAATGAGGTGTATTAAATTCCAAGGAACACTTGAAAACACGGAATCATTTCTTTTCCGTGTTTCAATTCATTGATAAATTTTAACAATATTGTAAATGTTTTGTCTGAAAGCGGTATCAGCAAATGTGCCTCTGATCCCCACCTAAAAAATTTACTTTCTAAATCCCAGACATTTCTTTCACAGCACTCTGAAGAAAATTCCCTACTGAAACACTAGAATTTTAATTTTTATGTCACTACGCATGTGTAATTTTAATATTTTAACAATATTTGTTTTTGAAAAGCATTAGAAAATTTTCTGTCCCGTTAAAAATGCTGTAGCCCTAATATTTCGACTAAGAACGTACCTATGTTAAAGAGAATATTTTTAAATGTCAGTGTTTACCATTTAAATCATGAAAGTTTGCATGTTTTGTTTTATATTTAGTATTTGTTTTCACTTCTGGAAATGGTATTCAAACAATTTCATTAGTTGGCTAGAGGAACTTCCATTTCCCTGCACATTATAATTTTACGTTGGTTTTAATAAGTTATATACCAACAGCAACACACATAAATTCACGCTTGTTGGTTTTCTTTCCTCTTGGTATAAAATGTAAACTAAAATTTTAAAGTTGATGGGTCTGCGAATCTGGGTTCTTCACGTTTCATCCAGACACAAGTGATTCTCTGCAAAATCTTAAGAGATTTGAGTTTTTTAGCACAAGCTAGTATTTATGATAGAAAACTTTAGTCACGTGTTTTAGTTGAGAAACAAGTATGAATCTGGTTAACACGATACCTTTTTCAACTGTCTTTCAGTGGACAAATGAGAAAATCTTTGCATGTGTGAAAACAATAAAAGTTTACTTTGCGTGTAAAAAAACAAGTGAAGTAATTTTTTAAGTTTTACACAGACTTTTTTTAGGCATAACAGTCAAATAAAAAATACTGTTCATAATTTAACTAAGAAAATTTGTGAAGCCAAATTTATTTTGAAGCATGAAATCACTTCCTTAATCTTTGTTCCCCCCGAATTCATGGATTATTTTTAGTCTTTTAATCAATGTACTGACAATTTTTTCTATGAAAACATAACTGAGATTGAATGCAATTACGATAACAGTGAAGTAAATCAAAAACATGTAAAACAAACATTGGCACTACTATAAACTGTTTGTAACGCCTCTTCTTTCACCATGAAAAAAATGTGTTGTTCAATTGAATCTAATGTAACGTTTTAAATATTTTATTTGGCTTAAAATTGAAGTGATAGTAAAATATGTCTTGTGTAGAAATGAGTTTCAAACACAACCGATGAAGAAATTGCATTTTGATTGTTTTAGCTCGTAAAAGAAAAATGGATAAAGAGACCACACAGAAGAAGCGAGTAGCTGACAGCCTTACATCTGAGCTTCCCCATCTGGTTGCTGTACATCTGAGCTTCCCCATCTGGTTGCTGTACATCTGAGCTTCACCATCTGGTTGCTGTACATCTGAGCTTCACCATCTGGTTGCTGTACATCTGAGCTTCCCCATCTGGTTGCTGTACATCTGAGCTTCACCATCTGGTTGCTGTACATCTGAGCTTCACCATCTGGTTGCTGTACATCTGAGCTTC